>JAMKPZ010000803.1:0-40729 GCA_024699675.1 Amphibolis antarctica
GTATAGATAATTTCAAAGTATTATTTACAATTTATGCATTATTATTATAATATTTAAAATAAAATCCTTAAGTATATAAGTTACTCAAGTAGTTTTCGATCTTTAACACTAACTTTCCAAAATATTCAAATTTTTAATGCTAAAACATCGAATACTATTCACATCATGTGCACAACAAAAATCATATGTCGACTTAAGAAATCACGTGCCCATGTTAAAACTTCGAATACTGTTAATCAGTTTCCCAATTTTTTCAAACTTTTAACATTAAAACATCAATTTCTCATCACATGCGAACTTAAATTTTTCACATGACATTAATCATTGATTTAATACAATTTTAACCTTATTTAACACTTTTAAACTAATTGTACCATCTAAATCAATTGTTAAATAATAAATCCATAATCACTATAACTATTCAGAACAATTTTAGTCATAATTAAATACTAAAAATATTTATCATCAAATATAATACTTAACACTCATTACTCAATAAAGGTTCGTTGAACAAACGTGTCACTCAACGAAGGCTTGTTGAACAAATGCATCACTTAACGAAGGCTTGTTGAACAATACATAAGACACAACTACACTGGATAGAGAAATTCCTTATATCGATTTGCTGTTTCGTTATAACAATTTTTCTCTGTCCAGAACATATGTAAGTACACTATATACTATACATCAATGAATACCCAAAGATACCAAACACTTATAAAATAGGTCATCTAGCTCAATCATAAGAAGTTGAACCAAATAATAAACATACAATGAGTAAAGTTAATAAAAACATCGAATGTTAGAAAGAGTCAAACAAAACTATAGTTAGAAAGTAAGATATGCAAAAAATAGAGTTAGTGTTAGTGAAAACAGAGTTAGTTGTCAATGAGTTAGTGAAAAATCTATTAGGGAAGCTTGTTAGAAGTTAGATGTTAATAGAAAATTTGAATGGTAGAAACACTACAAAAACTCCAAAAGAAAACTATACACAAAACTTTGAATGATGAAAAACTAAATACAAATGCACCCATTTATAGAGAACACTTTAAGAATGGTAAAATAAAGACAATCTGTACAAAACTTCAAAACAAACATGTATTTATACAAATGTACATTCTTTACACAAATACATCCAAGGTTCAAAAGATTAAGATAGGAAAAATGGTCACTTTCTAATGCTTTAACCTCCATTATATCTTAAGCTCGTCTTGTATTGCAAAGTTTTAGTCCACTATTTGAATGCATGCCAATGCCCAATTGCCCTTCAGGTTGTCACCCCTTCGGCTCAACTGAATGTAGATGTTTCTTGCAATGGAACTCTCTAGTCACCAGATGCAGAGATGTCCTCTGTTGATCCTTCTTGCTTAGCCAACAACAGACGTCTCCCCCAATGCAAGCCTTCCACTTGGTGAAGGAGGTGACAAAGGAGCAAGAGCCTTTCAGTACAAGTTGCCCTCAGATTGCCTTTTTCTAGTCCTCCACCTGAGAAGGGAGCTGAGTCCAGAAGCTCTTGCTTAGAAGGTTAAGGAATGGAATAGTAGCTATATCTTCAACCATTCTTGGGTGTGTTGTAGTTGTTGAATAAATTTTTGAGTAAAATTTTCATTGCGTCCTTAATTATTAGTCTTTATTTTATTGTCACATGGGCAGAAATGTCCATGAATCTTTTATAAAAGATGCAGGTTCGGGAGATTTCAAGATCCTTTGCTTTCAGCTTTGAACCCCTACAATTGTGTGAGTGTTACATCTTCAACTAGTGAAATGAGGATGAAAGTTAATAGCTCACTGGGTTCAAGGTCAGTGTGGTAGTCTTGGTGGAGGGTTGGACTCTTTGAGCACCTTCTCCTTGCTATACCTCCTTGGCTTGCAGAGGTAGCCAAGATCGACAAGTAACTACTAATTGCAACTGGGTAGAGAGGAGATTTGAGCATTAACAAGGTGTTTGGTGCACAGGTGTTCCAGTAAGTGATCCACCCTTTCTGTGGTTGTTTCAGCGTGGTGACAGCACGTTGGGTGGCTGGTAGAAAGGTGTGTAACAGCTCACTTTGTTGGGTTCCAGCACTATTCGGGAGAAGAACAGGACTTTAAGCCAAAGGGTGAGAATTGGAGCATTGGATCAACTTTTATTTCCTATTGTTAGTTTAGTTTAGTTTATTAATGTACTCTCATCTTGTATGTTAATAAAAATTTTAGCTAAATACTGTGAATGTATGTTAATAAAAATTTTAGTTCATGTAAAGTTCTTTTCTTTATTGTAAAGTTATTTTTCTTTGCTGTGGTGTTGTGTGCTTTGCATGGCTAGTCTTTGTGTATCTTTGTATATACTGTAAGTTTCTGAATATTGTTTCATAGTTGAGTTTTGTATACTTTTGTTTCTCTATTTCTTTTGTTTTATGTTAACATCTAAAAGTTTTGTATATTTTTCTATACTAACCTCTAACCATTTTTACTTGCTAACTTACTGACATTTTTGCTTGTATTAATTTAGCTAATTGTTTTTGTCATTCTAACCCACAAACAGATTTTTACATCATTAACATCTAACTTTGTATTTATCTTCCTATTTTTGTTTTGTGAATGTTTTACTAACCACTAACTTAACAATATTGTTTAACTTATCTTCCTATGATTTAGCAAGATAACCAATCGAATAAAGTGCTTGATATCTCTAGATATGCACGAGGTCAAATGAAGCTAATGAAAAAGATAAGAGATTTTTCATTAATAAATAGCTTGCTATTGTTATTTATTTCTTCTTAAAGGTCTCATTATTTTGGGAAGTTAAGGTTAAAAGCCCAATTTCTTGAATTGCAATGGACCCCTTGTTGCATAATAGCCTTCCTCGATGAAGTAAGTTCATTGAGGGTCATTTAACACAAGTTAAACGACTATGACCAAAAAGCCATTGCCTTTACTTGAGAATCGATGTTTTGATGTTAAAAGTCTAAAAAAATTAGGAAGTTAATGAACAGTATTCAGAGTTTTAACATGGACACGTGATTTTTAAGTTCAACACGTGATTTCTTTCGTGCACATAATCTGAACCATTTTAGGCGTTTTAGTGTTAAAATCCCAATTTTTCTAGGAAGTTAGGTTAAAAGCCCAATTTCCTAAATTACAATATTAATATTTTTATTTTATATTTTCTGGACAATGAATTAACTCCATTTTCTTTTGTATATAAATGACTATTCTTTATTTTCCTTAACTTGAGAAATTTGTTTATTCGAAATTTATATTTCGGATAAACAAAAATCTCTATAACTTTGTAAATTTGTACATTTCTTTCTAAAATGTATTTTTTCTTCCTTGATTGTTGTATTGAGAAATTAGTTTAGTGCTTTTTATAGTTTCTTGCTTACATTATTGGCTTGTGTATTTTCCATTAATTGTTTATGCCTAGCTCCCTGTGGACTCGACCTGTATTCGCATTGCTTAATATAATGAGCACTATGCACTTGCGGTTATAAATTTAAAATTTGGGATTTCTAAGAAGACTACCTTTACATGTCAGTTTGGTACATTTGCATTCAGATGCATGTTGCTTTGATTATGTAATTGTACCCTCTCTTTCATCTGGCTATCACCCGGAAGCCCATGGGTTTCTGCCAGCCCCGCCGGCGGATGGGCCGAGGTACAGAGAATTGAAAGGTGTTTGTGTGAGCGCATCACCACGTGGGGTCGATGGCTCGTTGAACGGAGTCGCCACCTTATTTTTAGGTAGAAAATAAGGAAAATCGGATGAGGAAGTGTCCCTCCACCATAGAAATGATAAAATTACGAGAGTGACGTAAAATTGCGTAACGATATATGAAATGTGAGAGAATTGGATACGGGGCTCATGGTACTTTTGGGGAAGGTGTTAGGCACCCCCAGACAACTCGGGCAATCCCAGCCTCTCTTCGACTCTAAAAATGGAAAACCACGACAGTTAGTCCAGCCACACATGGCCTCATCTTGGAAAACTTTCCAGAGCATCGGGAGGAATAACCTTGTCCCTTCCGATGAAAATAAGTGAGGGTCAACTAATGTGAAGATTTGCATGGGGTCCGATGATAAACGGGAGAGAGAAAGACACCCCTACAAACCTCTCAACCGAAGAGCTGAAGGTCGGGTGAGGCAGTTGGCTAGGCCGTTGGATAGCTAGCTAAAGCTACCAGCTGCCGCATCACATCCCCCCTACTTGATTGGAGACAAGAATTCACGTTCCTACTTGGCCAAGGCCGGCACGGATGCATGCTAGCAGCCTCATCCCGGAAGCTTCTTTGGGGCACCAGGAGGGCATCTTTGCTCCTCCCGGAAATCGGGAACCATCGGGTCGTACGTTCATACACCTGAGCGGCCGCCGTTGGCTAGGATGCATGCCGGTGGCGTCATCTCGAAAATCTTTCCAGGGCATTGGGAGGGTAGAGTTACACCTCCTGGAAAAATGGGAACCACCGAGCTGTACATGTTCGTATACCCAAATAGCCGCCACCGGCAAGGATGTATGCTGGTGGCGTCATCCCGGAAATCTTTTTGGGGCATCAAGAGGGTAGACTTACACCTCCCGAAAAAATGGGAACCGCTGAGCTGTACATGTTCGTACACCAGAACAGCCACCGCCGACAAGGATGTATGCCGATGGCGTCATCCCGGAAATCTTTCCGAGGCATCGGGAGGGTAGACTTACGCCTCTCGAGAAAATGAGAACTATCGGGTCGTACTTGCTCGTACGCCGGCTGGTCCCCTGACCCTTGGTTCAAGCATGGGGGTCAACAATAATGCACCGGTGACATTCTAGAGATGTATGACATGAATATTTTCTGATATGATTAATATATTTTTACAGATATTTATGGATGACTTGTCAGTCTCTTGGTCTTCTTTTGATAACTGTCTAGATCATTTAGAATTGGTACTAGAAAGATGTATTGAAAAGAACCTAGTACTGAATTGGGAGAAATGTCATTTTATGGTACAACAAGGTGTAGTACTAGCTCATATTGTATCTAAGAGGGGATTAGAGGTGGATAAGTTTAAGATAGATCTGATTTCAGGTTTGCCATTACCCCAAAATGTAAAAGATGTAAGTGCATTATTAGGGCATGCCGATTTTTATTGTAGGTTTATAAAGGACTTTAGTAAAATTACTTGACCTTTAACTCAACTATTAGCTAAAGACCAAAAATTTGATTTTTCTAATAAATGTGTAGTCTTTTGCTCAGTTGAAGTGTACTTTATCGTCAACACCTATTGTTCATTCTTTGAAGTGGGATTTACCTTTTGAGTTAATGTGTGATGCTTCAGATTATGCAATAGGGGTTGTTTTAGGACAAAGAGTGGATAATCTTCCAAGGGTAATTTACTATGCTAGTAGAACACTTAATGCTACCCAATTAAATTATACCATAATTGAAAAGGAATTTTTGGCTATTGTATTTGCATTAGAAAAGTTTAGATCTTATTTGATAAGCTCCCACACTGTCATATACATTGATCACTTTACATTGAAATATCTCCTTGCTAAGAAGGATGCAAAAACAAGACTTATCAGATGGATTCTTTTGCTGCAAGAGTTTGACTTCGAAATAAAAGATAAGAAAGGTTGTGAGAATGTCATAGCTGACCACCTATTTAGGATAGTCACCCCATGTATAGATATACCCATAGATGATTCATTTCCTGATGAGTAGCTGATGGCTGTGTCATCTGTACCATGGTATGTTGACATTGTAAATTATTTAGTGACTAGACAAATGCCACAATTTTGGTCAGCTCAAGATAGGAAGAGATTTTTAGTTAAAGTGAAAGGTTTTTATTGGGATGACCCTTATTTGTTTAAATCATGCCCAGACCTTATGCTTAGATGATGTATTCTTGACGATGAGGTAGGTTGTGTTGTCCTTTTCACATGACCAACATGTAGGAGGTCACCTCAATTCTGGGAAAACCACTGCTAGATTACTTCACTGTGGATTTTATTGGCCAACCTTACATAGGAATGCATTCAATTTTGTAAAATACTATGCTGAATGTCAAAGAGTAGGGAGATTAACAAGAAGAGATATGATACCGCTCAACCCAATTGTAGAAGTGGAATTATTTGATGTGTGGGGTATAGATTTTATGGGCTCACTACCAGTATCTAGAGGTTATTCTTATATTCTTTTGGTAGTGGACTATGTGTCTAAATGGATAGAAACAAAGCCCACCCACACATGTGATACAAAAGTTGTTTTGGAATTCATTAGATCAAACATATTTTCTAGGTTTGGCATTCCTAGAGCAATCATAAGTGATAGACGAACACACTTTTGTAATAAAAGTTTTGAATCTTTGATGAGGAAATATGGAGTCACCCATAAGATGACTATCCCCTATCACCCACAATCAAATGGACAAGTTGAGAATGCCAACAAACAAATAAAACAAATTTTGGAAAAAGCTATAGGTTCCAAGAGAAGAGATTGTGCTGAGAAGCTTGATGATGCTCTTTGGGCTTATTGAACTGCCTACAAGTCTATTTTGGGTATGCCTCCCTACCAGACAATTTATGAGGAGGCATGCCACCTACCTGTAGAGATAGAGCACCAGGCTACATGGGCCATCTAGAGATTAAATTTAGATTTAGAGGCAGCCAGTGACAAAAGGAAATGGCAATTATCTAAATTAGAAGAGCTTAGAAGAGAGGCCTATGAAAATTATTGAATATCCAAAGAAAATGCCAAAATATTTCATGAAAAAAAGATTTTTAGAAAAGAATTTCAAGCAGGGTAGCAAGCCTTATTGTACAACTCTATATTGCATTTATTTCCAGGTAAATTTAGATCTAGATGGATCGGACCTTATATGGTTAGATAGGTTCATCCCCATGGTGCTATGGAAATAGAAAATGAGAAGACTGGGGAAGTATTTAAGGTCAATGGTCATAGGCTTAAAAATTATCTAAGTCAAGAAAAGCATAGTGGAAGGGAAGATTTGAATTTAGTTGAGCCTATATATAGTTCTATGTAAATTTTGTCTTCTGTTTGAATTGCAACGAGCACCTCATTGATTTTTCTGTCTATGTTCTGCTTTGTGTACAACCTTATTATTTCTTTAAGTCATTGATTTTTTGATTATTTTTATTTATTCAAAATTTATTTCCATTAGCAGTAACCTATTTATTTATTTATTTACTTATTTATTTAGTTATTCACTTGTTATTCATTCATTTATTCATTCATTCACTCATTCAGTTGTTATTTATTCATTTGTTATTCTTTTTGCTAACCTTGTGTTACAAGAGGGAAATTTTATACCTCTAAGTGTTTTTAAGTTAATTCATGAGTGCTCTTAGTGCTAAATGGACTAATTCTTTATTGTAGTTAATGCAAATTGGTGGTTGGGTGAGAGATCAATCAAATAAGTTGACTAGAGAAGAAGGAATTCAATCAATTGAGCTAAAGCCAGAGCAAGAGACCACCATGGCTGACCAACAACTAAAATCATTGCAAGATATTTGCTATCCATTACAGTTAGAGTAGCCGACATGTTTTGTCTTACGTACTTGTGATGGGAATAAGTTTGAGCTGCGCTCAAATTACATTGGTTAGTTGCCCAAATTCTATGGTCTGGAGAATGAAGATGCATATATGTTTCTTTATGACTTCAATCAGGTATGCAACATGATCCATATTCTAGATATCTCAATTAGCTATTAAACTTAATTAGATTTGTACCATTCACACTTAAGGATGATGTGAAATGTTGGATGTTCACTTTACCTCCCCATTCCATTAGGACATGAGTCGAGTTTTGTGAACTCTTTCTTAAAAAAATTTATTCTGTAAATAGGACTATTCAAGCCAAAAATGTCATAACTCATATCATCCAAGGTCTTGAAGAGCCCTTCTATAAATATTTTGAAAGATTTAGTAGATTACTAGCTAGGTGTTCTAATCATGGTCTCCCTAAAGCCTAGCAATGCCAAATTGATTATGAGGGACTAAATTTTTCAACCAAAACTATGTTAGAATCCATGTGCCCAATAGGATTTATGAGGTATAATGAAATACAAGCTTGGACTTTTTATCAGGATCTAGCTGAAAGAACTATGCAAATGAAGAGTTCATCTTCTAGAACTTATGATAGGACCCTTGCTAGAGGAGTGCATCAAGTTGACCCTATGAGTGGAGTAGAAGCCAAGGTCACTTCTATGCTGAAAAAAATGGAAGATATGGTGTGCTACAATAATAATATTAAATGTAGTGGCTATGGATCTACAGGACACAATTTGGAAGCATGTCCTGCTATTACTGGGTCTTTAGTTGAACTTATTAGTGCTATTCATTCTACATTTAGACTTCCTCCCTAGAACCAATTCTATAAACCTTCTTGGAGGAGTCATCCTAATTTCTCTTGGAAGCAGCTAGACCTTGTTAGGCCTAATTTCACTCCACCTATCCATCAATCTAGTCCTCCTGGACCTCAATTTAGTGGACCTTCATTTTAGCCAACTTTTCGCCCACCACCTACACCACCATTAGACTTCGAAAAGAGTTTAAATGATATTGAGAAAAGGATTGCTACATTATTGAAGTTAAGTGGACAAGCAACCTCGATTTTATTTAAGCATGGTAGAGCCATCAAAAACATAGAGCAACAATTAGAGAAAATGCATGAATTAATATCCATAAAATGCACACTTTTGAGTCTGAACAAGTCCCCCATACTTAAGTTTTGCTAGTCCCTTAGCAAAATACTAAAATAAGACTATAAAAACTATGGAAGTAATGAAGACTATTAAATAAAATTAACTAAAACTATGCTAAGCTACTTTCGTAGGGAACACAACTACACTTAGCAGGTGTAGCAAGCCTTTAAACCCCTAGGTTACCTTAGTGGCAGAGTTGTGTCTTTGGAGGGTTTTCAGTGGATACACTCACAAAGTCCAAAGAAATAAAAAGAGGGAGAGAGAAGGGAAATTGAACCAACCAAAGGATCATTTGAATCACTTGTTGCTATAAAAACTTCAGGGGAATGAGGTGGCTCACTTTAAAATGTGAACACATCCCTCTCCTTGCCCTTAAACTGAATAGACTCACTTTAAAATGTGAACAAAGAGTTACCTATTCATAAGAACCATCTGTCTTGTGCAAGCAGGAATTAAATCATTAAAATAGGTACACATCTCACCAACAAAAGAGGGTAATTTAAGATATTAGTTAAGATCTAAATGTTATGAATTATTTCTCCTGTAATATGATGTGTTTCACAAAAGGTATTTCTTAAGTATTTGTAGGGAAATTTGATAAGTAACTATAGGAATTATGTAAAAAGTAGAATTAAATATTAATTTAGTTGTAGCTCAACCATGAAGAACGTGGATGGACAGGCTAAAGTAGTGGATTGCATGGGATGATCTCACATGACTAGATGTGCACCACACCCTTGTTAATTGCCAGCTCGTAAATTACCAATCCTTCCATCTATAAAATAGTCCCATAGCCTTGGAACTAATCCCCCCCCCTCTTCTTCCTTCATCCACCATTTACAGAGCATTTTACATCTTCTCCATCTTCCATCCTCCACCCACTCATCTCTTCCAAGAGGAGATTGACAACCTCCTCTTCTCCAACAATTAGTATAGTGTATTTGTTGTTCTTTTCTCAACTTGAGTGTATCCTTGAAGGAGAGACTCTTGGCATCGGCTGCTTCCTCCTCTATTCCTTGGTGTAATTGCGGATTGATGCCCCAAAATCTCACTACAAGGTCGAAAGGAAGGCCTACCAGATTGACAACCTCGTGGACCGGAAGTAAAGACAAAGAGAAGTTCCTAGCCTAAGCAAGTTTCGAAGGGAGGAATTACAGTGAAGCATTAGGTGTTCTTTCCATTTTTATTTTCTTTATTTTACTTAACATTTTTTACAACTACACTCAAATCTACAATCACACACTTTATCAACTTAGTTGCGGTAATTAGATTATGTTTTTATATTTGCTGTAATGTTGAATGTTGCATTCTTACTTTTACAAGTTGTTTGTATTGTATTGTGTTTCTTGCATTGTATTGTGTGTTGTGTTTTGAAATATATAAAAAGACCAAAAATATAATCATTCAACTCTTAGAAGTTTCAGCCAATTTGAATCATGCTATTTTTACATTTGAAACTCACAATTATCGTACAACCCTTGGGTAAGTTCAATGTTTAGAGACGTTTACCCATGAGCTACCTTGAGGGTTAAGTGCTTCTTCTATGCAGAACGTTAAATTTTATGCAAACTGAAGTGTATAATGTTGAAGCTTAAGAAAAATTAAATATTTGGAAGTAAAATCCTCTGGAAAGTGTAACACAATCGGTATTTAAAGACCATCCTAGCGGTTAATTGGAACAAGGAAACAGTGACATTGCTTATAAGATATTTAATCAATTGTTTCACTTAATTGAAGTCACCAATTCAACTAAACACCAAGCAAAAACTAATCCCTGTGGACAAACCCGTACTTGCACACTAATTACATTTGAACTCATGCACTTGTGGTGAATTAAAATATTTCGCACACAATTTATATAAGAAAAGAATTACAAGTTCTTGCAAAACAAGTTTTTGGCACCGTTGCTAGGGATTCCTTAATTTCATGCAATTGATGTCACTTTTTGCTATTTTGTTATTAGCTAGGTTTGCAATATGATTTATGTGCATTACTATTGTTAAATTCTATTTCATAGTCTTATTGCTATTCCAACGTAGAGTCTTTTATTTAAATTTTGAATTACATAATGGACTCATATAACTCGTATAGGGGTGATTTTGGGATTGTTCCAGGGACTTGTTATGAGGATTATAATTATTCTAATTATGTTAGAAGAGATTATTTACCTATGGAGTTTAATGACTACTCTTCACAACATGATTTAGAAGGACTTAATGTTAATTCCCAAAATAATTATAACTAGAATGACAATTCTAATTTGTGGGACTATAATGGCAATTCAAGAATGCAGAATTATTATTCAAAGTATAATCATATGAATGAAAATCAAAATTACCAATCAAATATATCACTAAAAATCCAGCAATTAATGGATAAACTAGATGAAACAATACGAAATACTGAAGAGTATAACAAATTGAATGAATTACAAAATGAAAATTATTCAAATTGGTCAATCTTACAAGATAATTAGAGTGTTCAAAGCACTAATACAAATATATAAAATCTTAGAGATAATTTACCAATTAATATTGGAATCGATGAGAATTATAGTAAGCAAAGAATATTACAAGAATTCAAAAAATTGCTGAATAGATATGATGAATCAATATAGAAAATGAAAGACAATGAAATGTTTAATGAATATGAAAACAATGATTTTAATTGGGTGAACTCAAATGGAAATCAGAATTATCTAGAGGTGAATTCATTAGAAAACATTTCATATACAGAGAAGAATATACAACCATTTGTGGTAATAGAAGAAAATCAATATAATGACTTAACTGCATTTAATCATATGGAGAAGTTAGATGAAATTCAAAGATCCATTGACTTATTTATAGAGAACTCTAATTTATTTGAACAAGATGGAAGTTTCCAGCAGGAACCTATAGATACTTGTGCAACATTCACACCAAATCAGTTCTATAGAACTGTAGAAGCTAAAAATTTTAAGGAAAAATACCAAATCTGGGAAGGGTACGAATTACTTGATTATTTGGTAAGGGACTATTCGGTTGGACCATCTAAGGTTATGAACGACCCTATTTCCAAAAATATAGAAGAGTCATCTGAGGTGTTAGCCACCCTTAACTCAGAGGAAGATTTTAATGCTCATATAACAGACAATGTATCAAAAGAAGAATCAAAAAATGTAAGTATAATATTAAGATCTGGTGTCACTTGTGAAGGTCCAAAAGAGGATGATAAAGAAGAACAAATTAATGACAATTTTACAAAGAAAGAGGAAATTAAAGAAAAATCTAGTCTAGAAGACAAGGCTGATGTTGAGTTAGAGGATAATACAGAATCTCAAAATAGTAATGAAATCGAAAAGAAAGATGTTATAAATGAAGAGAAGTTAACAAATGAAAAGCACTTTCCATTTCCACATAGGATGAGAAATGTTAAGGATTAAGAAATGGAATAAATCAATAAAATATTTGAACAGGTTAACGTCAATATCCCATTATTGGAAATTATTAGACAAGTTCCTTCTTATGCCAAAAATCTTAAAAAAGGCATTTTTAGCTAAAGAGGTAAGCTCTATGTTAATTAATCTTGTACCTGAAAAATTAAATGATTTAGGAACTCCTGTTAATTATTTCTATATAGGGGATTGTTATTTTAATATAGTGTTAATAGACTTAGGAGCTGGAATCAATGTCATGCCTAGTTCTATTTATGAGAAGTTAAAATTGGATAGTATCAAACCTACGAGAATAGTGATTCAGGTAGCAGATAAATCCATAAGAATACTTTTAGGAAAAGTGGAAAACATTTTGGTAAGGGTTATGGAGTTTGTCTACCCTGTTGATTTTACTGTAATGGAAACAAAAGCTTCAAGTATAACTCAAGATCAAGCTATAATAATCTTGGGAAGACCATTTTTAGCTATAGCCGATGCTTGCATAAGTTGTAGAAATGGTTGGATGGAATTAGCTTGGGGTGATCAAAAATTAGAACTAAATATTTTCAGTGGGGTTAAGAAGAATTTTAAAGAGCTTCAATTTAAACATTTTAAGGTAAATCTAATCAAAACTTTTAAAATAGATGAGGACTTAAACACAAATCAATATATTAGACAAACTACCAAGAGTAATATATTATGCTACCAAGACATTGAACGAAACACAAATCAATTACAATGTCACTTGAAAAGAATTTCTAGCAGTGGTTTTTGCCTTAGAAAAGTTTAAGTCATATCTAATAGGCAATCACACTATCATCTACATGGATCACTTAGCACTTAAGTATTTGTTAGTTAAAAAGGATGCTAAACCAAGGCTTATAAGATGGATTTTGCTATTGCAAGAGTTTGACTTGGAAATTAAGGATAAGAAAGGTTCTGAAAACACTGTGGTAGACCATATGTCAAGATTAGATGCTTCATTCCTACCTGATCCGCCAATAGATGATACATTTCCAGATGAGCAATTGTTTATACTAAATCCCTGCCCATGGTATGCTGATATAGTTAATTATTTGGCTACGGGTTTAGTACCTTATGATTGGTCCAATTTAGATAAGAAAATGTTCTATTCAAGGGTCAAATATTTCTTTTGGGATGATCTTTACCTATTCAAGAAATGCCCTGACCAGATTGTAAGGAGATGTATCCCAAAAGCTGAAACTCAATCAGTGTTGTCATTTTGTCATGATCAACCTGCTGGAGGACATTTTGGAGCTAAAAAGACTACTTTAAAAGTGCTTCATAGTGGCCTATATTGGCCAACATTATTTAAAGATGCATATGAATATTGTAAAAATTGTGCTCAATGCCAAAAAGTAAGAAGAATTACAAAACAAAATATGATGCCATTAAATCCTATCCAAGAAGTAGAGGTTTTTGATGTCTGGGGTATAGATTTCATGGGACCTTTTCCAAATTCAAATGGTTTTGTTTATATCCTCCTAGCAGTAGAATATGTAACCAAGTGGATAGAGGCAATTCCTACTAAAACTAATGACTCTATAATAGTGATGAGATTTTTAAAATCCAACATAATGTCTTGATTTGGTATTCCAAGGGAAATTATCAGTGATAGAGGAACTCATTTCTGTAATAAAAACTTTGGAAAGTTATTCAAAAGATATGGAGTGTTACATAGGTTAGCTACCCCTTACCATCCATCCTCAAACTAGTGGACAAGTTGAAAATGCTAACAAGCAAATTAAAGGAATCTTAGAAAAAGTAGTAAACACTACTAGGAGAGACTGGTCTGATAAGCTAGATGATAAGACAATATAGAATAGCTTATAAAACAATATTAGGGATAAGTCCATATAAATTAGTATATGACAAGGCTTGTCATTTACCTGTGGAATTAGAACATAAAGCATTATGGGCACTTAAGCAACTAAGTTTAAGTATAAAAATAGTAGGTAGTAATAGACAAGTGCAATTAGTAGAATTAGAGGAATTAAGAAACATGGCCTATGAAAGTTCAAAAATAGCTAAAGAAAGGATGAAAACATGGCATGATAAAAGAATTCTACACAGAATATTTGAAAAAGGGCAAGAAGTTTTATTATATAATTCACGACTACACTCTTTTCTAAGAAATTTGAAATCCAGATGGACTAGTCCATTTGTTGTTAAATATGTTTATCCTTATGGAGTAGTTGATTTGGAAGATCCGCAAAGTCATGAAATTTTTAAAGTTAATGGTCAAAGATTAAAACATTTTCTAAAATTTTCAAAGAGGAGAGAGATAGAGTTTGTAGCATTAGATGGAGAGTGAAGCAATATAATGATCTAATAGATCAGAGGAACTTGACACCAACTGGTAGATTAGATCACCATTGAATAATTTCTTTTTGATGCTAGTGATCTTTAAAATGAAAATTCTGTACCAGTTCACCTGAATCCTACTTAATGCAACATAGGTTGCAATTTTTACAAAGACGAACAATTCTACATCATGTCCAAATCTTTGATATATGGTTCTAATCAAGATCAATGCAACCATATGAGACTTTCCATTCATTTGTTTGAGCCTATTAAACAAGTTAATCTATGGGTTTATGGCCAAACAGTTCTTCATATCCTGTTCTAACCAATCTGCCATTGTAGAAGATTCTAAAATCTCTACACCCTCATCTTTTAATCCTAGGCCCTCAAATATATATTTAGGTGTTAAATATATATTCACATCAGTCACATTGGAAACAAAAAGTCCATCTTCCTCATGTAGATTATAGTAGAAGGTAGGAACTAAATTCTCAGCTTTAAAATTATTACCTGACCTTGGGATAATTCTCAGCAACCCCTGAAACACCTTTACTCTTGAACTTAGTCTGAGGCTAAACTACAGTAGATAGGATCTTTAGAAAATTTATTATCTAGTCATTTCCAATCATATTAATACTCTTACATTATGCATTTACTTCATGATTATTAGATGAGTTGAGTTGAGCTTCAGTACTAATTTAATGAAGTGTTTGCATTTAATGAATTTTAGTGAGCAATGGAGATCCCTGTAGACATCTTGTGCGAGATATTAAGCTATTTGCCAGTGCAAGAAATTTGCAAACTAAGTTGTGTTAGAGCATTCATTTCAGATCATTACTTTTGTTCCCGCCAAGCATACAAAATGAAGAATACAATCAGTGGAGTGATTTGGTATGATGCGTGTTCAAGAAAATATTTGTACTATGGAATTGATTCTGAGTTAGGCATTCAACCTACATCACTAGAGCGAATTGAAAATATTTTAGGTTGTAATGGTGGACTAATTATTTACAGATATTATGGAGAGCCATTTTCTAGCAGATCTGATATTGGGATTAAGAACCCTACTACGAATGTAGAATTAAGACTCCCAAACCCTAATAGAGATAAACTTGTGATGCATGACTCAGGTGCAGTCTTGACAATTAAGGGTACTGATAAAAGGATAATGCACAAATTATTTTGTTAGGAAGAGCCTATCCAAAGAGCTTATCACACGTGGATTGAATGGCATTACTTGTTGGTTTATCATTTTCATAAACACCAATGGCAACTTGTCAGAAGAGTTTATCTTGGGGGAAAACCAACAAACAACAAAAATCATGCGCTTTTAGAGGGAGTTATTTACTTGGTAACAAACTGTACCCCTACATTTATTAATGAGATTAATGTCATTACCATCAATATTGAAGATGAATCAGCAAGGATTTTACCCATTCCATACCCTATGGGAGCACTATCAAGTTCATTCTATGATTTAGTTGAGTTGGCTATACTGGGAGGAATCAATGGAGGGCCTCAATTGCTAAGTTTAATTAGATGGTGGGATGATGATATGAAATTCAAAATTTGGAAAGTACAGGACATTGAAAATTGGTAATGGAGTCCAGTCTACATTGAATTGCAACTAGAAAATCTGGGAACTCTTGACATTCCTGTTGTAGGAAAAATCAAGGGTTTCTGCTTCATCAATGGAGACACTCTTATCTATTATGCTTGGGATGATCTTTATTATTACAAGATCCACTTATTTGAAGGAGGCTACAGCACTGAACATATTCGTCAATTATCTGTCTGCTTCTATAGTATGGTCTCACGAGTTAATTCCTTATGCAAATACTCTACAACACTGTTGTACCCTCTCTTTCATCCGGCTATCATCCGAAAGCCCATGGGGTTTCGCCGGCTCCGCCGGTCAATGGGCTGAGGTATAGAGAATGGAAAGGTGATTGTAGGAGCGCACCACCATGTGGGGTGGATGGCTTGTTGAACAGAGTCACCACCTTATTTTTGGGTAGAAAACAAGGAAAATGAGATGGGGAAGTGTCCTTCCACCACCGAACGATGAAAACCGTAGGAATGATACAAAGTCGTGTAACACTATGTGAAACATGAGAGAACTGGATACAGGACTCAAGGAACTATTGGGGAAGGTGTTAGACACCCCCAGACAGCCCGGGTAATCCCGGCCTCTCTTCGGCTCTAAAACAGAAAACCACGATAGTCAGCCTGGCCAAACATAGCCTCAACTTGCAAGACTTTCCAGGGGATCAGGGGAGCAACTTCGCTTCCCCCGGCAATTGGGAACCGTCGGGGTGTACATACTCATACACCCGGATGGCCGGCATCGGCAGGTGTGCATGCCGACGGCCTCATCTCGGAAGCCTTTCCAGGGCATCGAGAGGGCAGCTTTGCTCCTCCTGGTAAAAGGGAACCGTTAGGGTGTACACGCTCATGCACCTAGATGGCCGATGTCAGCAGTGATGCATGCCGACGGCCTCATCCTGGAAACCTTTCCAAGGCATCGGGAGGGTAGCTTTGCTCCTCCCAGTAAAAGGGAACCGTCGGGGTGTACATGCTCGTGCACCTGGATGGCTGGCATCGGCAATGATGCATGCCGACAGCCTCATCCCAGAAGCCTTTCTGGGGCATCGGGAGGGAAGCTTTGCTCCTCCTAGTAAAAAGGAAGTGAAAAACAGATGAAAACGCAATATAGATGTCGTAGCCCTTGTAACGGACTTTTGGCTGAAAAGCTAGAAGTTTGGTGGCTCTACTCATCGACCTACCGGGCATCCAGGTCTGGGACCAGATGTTCACTTGGTTTTCCACCTCAACCTCTAGGTGTAGAGATTTCTACACCTATTCTCGAGAGATGAGAGAGGCAGACACCTTCGGGGAGATGGTTGTCTCTAACCAAAGACGATGCGTCTGACGATGGCCAGTCATTTTAAAGAAAAAGGATAGGGGAAAACTCGACGATGCATTCGTAGAATACATAAGAGAACACGAGTTTCAATTTAAAAAGACCTAATGAAGGGGTCACAATCGAACTGATCTCGACCGTACTAGGTGGATTCACCCGACCAGGAGGGAGGCTTCCAATACCTTCAGAAGTGTATCCGAAGGAATGGCACTCGGACATGTCCTCCGACCTTTCCCTTGCATGGGGGAGGTCTAGTATGGTCGGGGCTCGAGAAAATAGGGCTAAATCATACGTACAACGGCAGAGAATGAGGGAACTTACCTGTAGGGAGTCATCAGCAGTGGTTGGAAGTCCTCGCTCCAATGTGGTGAGAGGGCGTCAAGGCTCCAAGCAGCTCTCCTTCAGAATCATGAAAAGCTTTCCTTTGAAATGGAGTGGGGGGTCCCTTTATATAGGGAATCCCCTTCCTTCTTTGGGTGATCCTGGGATGAAAACTCCGTGTACATCATGATTCAATCGTGCGATCCGTGTGATTGATTGATTATGAGATTCAAGTAATTAAATCTTGCTGTATCTTTCCAATTGATTTGAATTTTCTTCCCAGGTGGCTAGCTGGCAGCCGCAGTGTGTTAGTCGGGTGCTGGGTAGTTGGGATCGAGGTCCGCCAGGAATATAGCTGGTGATTTAGGGGAATAGGCTGCGGTGGATAGCCAGGATTGTGCACCGGCTGAGGCTCTGGCAACCGTGTATTTTTCCCAAAATATCGGACTCGACGTGTTGACGAGCGTACCTGCATGTTGGTGGGAGGATTAGGGATTGGCCGTCGGGGTATTTTACCGATGTGCCAGTGGTTGGTTGGTTGATTTACCTGGCCACCCAGTAGGCGCCAAACGTGGGCATCAACACCAGCAAAGCGGGACTTTGCGGGGGAGGAGTTCGGGTGAACTGGCTGTCGGGGTGATATACTGGCATGCCGGTTGACTGCCTAATAGATCCTTAAGCATGGGGGTCAATAGAATGCCCCTCCCTAGGCGGGGTTGTATGACCTTGGTCGAAGGAAACCGACATCCTAGGGTTGAATGACCCTCCATGCGTAAGCAATAAATAATGCAAGGTTTTCACACTTTGTGAATATCCATCGTTCGTTATGAAATAGACTTTCCTGGAAGGTGCGTCAAGAAGAGTCTTAAGAGGTTTAGAGAGGATGCACTCTGAATTGGGATGGCTGGATTTATGCTCTCGACATCTTAACTGAGAGTTGCCATGGTAGTGTGGACTTACACTTCTGGTTGCCTAACCATAAGATGCCTTGAATGGAGATGAACTTATACTTCCGGTTTTCTAACAGGAAGACGCCTTGAGGGGGCGTTGGGCTTTAGCTTCCGGTTTTCTAACAGGAAGCCGCCTTGGACGAGTCGGCCTGTCGAGTGGTGAGCTGGAAGGTTGTCCCTGCCATTAACCAGTGGACACTAACCCTGTGCAGGCACGTGTCACGTCCGAGGTCTGGATTTTTGCATGGTCATCAGTGCAGGGAGTTGTTGTATCATCCTTTCCTCAATTTTTGGCTCGGCCGGTTGCTTAACCGGCAGCCGCCTTGTAGGTGCCGGCAGCCAGGTGGTAAGCTAGAAAGTTCTTCCTGCCATTAAGCAGCAGACACTAACCCTATGCAGGCACGTGTCACATCCAAGGTCTGGATTTCTGCATGGTCGTTAGCGTAGGGAGTTGTCGTATCATCCTTTCCTCAATTTTTGGCTCGGCTGGTTGCTTAACCAGTAGCCGCCTTGTAGGTGCCGGCTGCCGAATGTTCACGTCCCTATAAAAAGGGACGTGAGGGCACCGAAGGTTTTCATTCTTCTTGTTTAAGGACAGGGTTTTAGCTACATTGTCTTCTCTGTCCTCTCGTCGGCGGCGATGTCCCGACCTCCTCTGTCCTCTCATTGGCGGTGACGTCTTGACCTCCTCGTTTTCCCCTCCCGTCGGCGGTGGGATCCAGTCTTCTTATGGCCCCTTCATTTTCTTCTTTCATTGGTGGCGGTGGTGACACCTCGTTTTCGTCGTCGGCGATGACGATCTCTTGTCTGGTGGCGTTCTTCCCCTTTTCATCGATGGCGGTGACGCCTCGTCCGGTGACTCCCCCGATCTGGTCATTAGAGGCGTCGGTACCTCGTTCAGAGGCGTTCTTGCTCTTCCAGTCGGCGACGGTGGTGACACCTCATTTTTGTTGTCAATGGCAACGGTCTCTCATCTGGCATCCTTACTTCTTTTCACTAGTGGTGGTGTTGTGGCCTCCTTTGGCGCATCCCGATCTGGTTGTCGGTGGCGTCGGTGTCCCTCGTTTGACAGTGTTCTGCGCCTTTTTTACTGATCTCCTCTTCTGACTGTACTTTCCAATGCCTAGGACCAAAAGTGTCACGAGCCATGTCTGGCAAACGGCTGCCACGTCCATGCAGCAGTGGCTCGAGACCTTGACCCTGTCGCTGAAGGATCTGTCAATGGAGGAGCTCGCTTACCCCGACCGTGTGGAGGCCGTTCATTTGCAAGTTTTCTACCTGCTTATGGACGATAGGTGCAACTCCCCTTCCACGAAGGCTATTTCCCAGTGGTGGCTATCGGAGCAGAGTGGGGACCCTGACGCCTCTGGTTCTCGTCTACCGGGAGATGACACGGAAGGTGAGGTGTTGGCGGAGGCTCCTCTCGAAAGCTCACGGTGCCGGACGTGCCGCAAGATGTTGGTTGGGAGACAGCGGCTCCTTCGAGAGTCTCTTGACATGCCACTGGTAATGCCCGACGACGCGACCTCGGATGCGAAATCAGTCTGCATGGTGCTCCCGTGGTATCACACGGAAACCAGTTGCGATGAGGCGGCGGCTGAAGGCGTCTCACCTCCTGACACCGACCAGGAGTTGGTCCTCCCAGCGGACGATCGCCTAGCGCTGAGGAGTGTTTTATATGGCAGGCCCGCTGACTTCAATCGGCTGCCAGAGGTGGAGCAGCTATTCGCCGCGTAGGGCCTGCTCACATTCGTCCGGGATTTCCACTACATGGAGATCGTCCCCGGCCTAGTGGCTGAGATGTACTCCAACCTATCTGAGGTGGAGTCGCAACTCGTCATCGACCTTCGGGCCAGGCTTGCAGAACTATCCGATGCGCTCCTGTTTGAGGTGTTGGGCCTCCGCTTCATCGGTCTGGACGTCTTCGCCCCTCTACCGAGCCTCCCTTGGAGTATCAGCGACATCAACACGGCGATTGCAGTGGATGTCGGTTGGGACCAGCGGGTGGTCAAGGCGTGTGACTTGAACTCAATCACCCACCTCGTCTCCTTTATCCTCAACAACATGGTCCTGTCGAAAGGGGGGCATTGGGACGGGGTTAGCGTGGCAACTTACCTCGTGACTTTCGCAGTGGTAACTAGTTGCCAGGTGAATTTGGCGGCGGCGGCGGTCTAGCGCCAGATGTGGAGCGTGGTCTACCCAGGTCAGTGGCCTCCCAACCAATTGCTGTTCGGCAAGGCTATGGTTGAGCTGGCAAGCTTCCTATGCGTCTCAACCAGCGGCCGGTAGAAGGTCCCGCTCCTGACCCGGCCTATCACGACGGTCAATCTCGGTCGTTATGAGAGGCTCGCTTCTAAGTGGGCCAGCTCGTCTACCAGGACATTTGCCGGGCTGTCGACTGGGCACCGACCGACTGCTTCCACTATCGCTTCACCATTCGCAGTAGGAGTTCCAGGCCAGAGCACGGCTGCTGGTGCGTCGTCCACGGAGTCCCTGCTGAACTCCATGGGTGAATGTTTACGCACGGTGATGGACTGCCTAAGCGCCCAGGATGATGTCCTTATGCAGGTGATGAACTGCGAGGATCGGCTAGTTGGCTTACTAGAGTGGATGGAGGCCCGGGAGATTGAATGGGAGTGTCGGAGGGTTGAGCATCGGAGGTACGAGCGCCAGAGGGATAGTGACGCGAACAGACCTCGTGTACATTGCAGCCTGTTTTTTTTTTTTTTTATCTCACATCTGTAATCCAAGGAATTTTCTAAATAATACCAATCATCTTAAAAAAAAAATATTTCTTATGGATTGTGTACCCAAGAACGTGTGCGTGTATGCGAGTAAGGTGCGAGGTAGTAATACGGAGAGGGTATTCGCATTGCGGCAGATGTGCCAGATACCAGCATAAGCCGGATTGCTATAGCGGTTTTCACTGTACCCCCCTCCGTCGGTCAGTCTTACCTCCGTGCAAGGCGGCGTTTTAGCCAAATCGCAGGTAGCGGCTTCCGGCACTCCGAGTTGGGTATCGCGTAACTACAACTCCTTCGCTCCGCGGGTGTTTGTCCTGTCTAGGTCACCATGTCTTGCGAGTGACTACCGGCTGATTTACCCAACAACCGATCGTTTCCCCACGTGACGGCTCATCTAGCGTAGGTCCTTGTATTGGCGTCCAGCTGTCTAAGCTGGGCAATGCACGTGGGCGGGTCTCCTTTGTTCCTGCAAGGAATGGTTATCATTCTGATGTTGGACACGGCCAAGGTGCCGGCCGTCCGTGGGTAGCCATGTCTCCTAAGTGGTAGTCGGTTGATTGTCCCAACTAGCTTATTTACCTGCACACTCATTGGTACATTAGTTTCCGAGGGTGGGGAGGAGGTGTCGTTTCCTCCCCTTATTTGTGAATACATGTGGTGAGGTGTGTGCAGGTGTTATGACATTCCCTTGCAGCCCTTCCTCTCATATTCTACCTCGTTGGTTCTGTAAAGGCGGCGAGTGCCAAGTCTACTTGCTGATGTTTTAGGAATAGTGGTACGGAAGAGGTGAGTGGATTTTTCAAGTGGCTACCTGTGATGGGGTCCGCACAAGGTGGCTGTTCCGACCCAATAGTGCTATCCGAACCTGTAGGGGAATGAATAGTGGCTCACCTCATGACAAAAGGGAACCACTGGACATTCACATGGGTGTTTTTCGAAACGTGATTCCTTTGTCCAGTGGAAGCGACCCTAAGGCGACCAAGATAGGTCGAGAGGAGAGATTCGAAAGCTATCCTTTTGTCCATAGTTATGTTGATTCTTCCTCACAAGTTCACTCTGGGGGTGCAGCGGTAACGGATAGAATAGTACGGGTTCCGGAAACGTGGGCATCGGAACCCGGGGGTGGAAGCGACTTTCAGCAAGATGCCAAGCCCAATGCTACTAAGGACGCAGCTGCTAGCAGGTCTTCTATGAGGGATGCCAAGCCCTATCTTGACGACTTAGTCAGGATGTCAAGTCCTAGGATAAGAGATAAAGGGAGAAGTGGGTGTCAGCAAATGGGTTCTGGCACCTGGTTGTATTGGCGGACTTTGATGGGTTGCCAAGCCTTGAAGAGAGGGGACACTTGGTCAATCACGACAAGTTAGGTATAGGACTACCAACAACCGACGGAATCCTAAAATCTACCCTTCCCCTTTATAGGAGTCTATATGCTTTCAGGACTCAGCAACCAATAACTTTTCTTCTTTTTCTTTTATTTTTTTTATTTTTTATTTTATTTTATTTTATTTTCATTGAAGAAGGATTCTATCTACTGACTTTTCTTCTTCTTCATTTTTCTCTCTCTTTTTTTCATTTTCTTCTTTTTGCTATTTTTGTTTCTCTTTACAAAATAGAAGGAAATAAAACTAAATTGAAAATGCTATTAGCCCTCCCCACGTGCTGTTGGCAAGCAAAGTAACCTGACGGTGTTGCGACGGGGTCCAAGGGGAATACCTCACCTAGAGGGAGCCAAAGTTGGTGATCTCCCTCATTATCGGGTGGCACTCGGGCTAGGTAAAAGAGGGGAACTTGGAGGCTCATTCAGGGGGGTAGAAGTGATCTCCTGCCGGTATTTTGTAATCACTTAGAATCAGCACAAACTATGGAGATAAGGACAAACCTAGATTACTCACCCTGCTTTGTCTTAAAGCCGTCAGAGTTAAAAGTTTGGATGCTTGAGTTTTTAGTGTAGTAACTTGGTCATATTTGGTAAAACTCCTGGGGTCAGTGGTTCGTCCTAGAGGTCTGGATAGCACTTCTTGAGCCAAATATGCTGCCTGCTGCTGCAAACTGTTCTCACCGCCGGCCATGGATGTGGCTACCAGGTAGGGCTGACACGGCGGTCGGTGGAAGGCCGGTTGGACGGTGGAGTCTGTAAGGCATTGGGGCAACAAGCTGTGAACAGGGGCCAGGTCGTTTGCTGGCGTCCCGGTGTTTCTTCTGGCGGATTGAGATTGAGACCCGGAAGTTTTGCGGTGATGAGATTGAGGGGGGCATGAGTACTTTCCAGCAGTTGGTGATCCAAAAATGGTGCCAATTCTTGGGGGTGACGGTTTTACTAGCCTTGTCAACCCTCTTCCTTCCCAGCACCGACGTGGTAGGATGAATGGAAAGATGGACCTGCCTATCATGTGTGCATGGTGCGACGTGTGAGTCCTAGGAAGGGAATTGTTAGGGGAATGGAGCTAGCCTCTTGGTCAGCTGGTGTAAAGCCGGACGGAGACATTGGTGGCCGGCCTATCTGAAGGTAGTGGCCGTGATGGGCCCCGGTCGAGTATGCGATGTGCTTGTCATGTCCGACCGTGGGGAGCTGGCCTCTCAGTCAGCTGGTGAGGCGTCAGTTTGAGACGTCGGTGGCTAGCCTGTCTGAAGGTGACGACCGTGATGAGCCCTAGTTGAGTATGCGATGTGCTTGTCACGTACGGTCGCGGGCAGCTGGCTTCTCGGTCAGCTGGTGAGGCATCGATTTGAGACGTCAGTGGCCGGCCAGTCTAAAGGCGATGATCATGATGAGCCCCGGTCGAGTATGCGATGTGCTTGTCACGTACGGTCGCAGGGAGCTAGCCTCTCGGTCAGCTAGTGAGGCGTTGGTCTGAGACGCTGGTGGCTAGCCTGTCTGAAGGTAGTGACCGTGTAGAACCCTAGTCAAGTATGCGACGTGCTTGTCACGCATGACCGTGGGAAGCTAGCCTCTCGGTCAGCTTGTTCTATTAATTGAATACACCAATTTAGCTAAATACTAAGCAAAACTAATCCCTGTGGACAAACCCGGACTTGCACACTAACTACATCTGAACCCATGCACTTGTAGTGAAATTAAAATATTTCGAACACATGCATTATTAAAGAAGTGATCTATAAAAAGTTCGGAACAAGATTTTGGCTCTGTTGCTGGGGATTGCTTAATTTCTTGCAATTGGTGTTGCTTTCTGCTATTTTTGTGTTAGCTAAGGCTGCAATATAATTTATTTGCATTTACTGTTATTAAATTTCATTTCACATTTCTACTGCTATTCTAGAGTAAAGTTTTGTTTTTAAATTCTAAATTTCATAATGAACTCATATAACCCATATTGGGATGATTGTAGGGTTGTTCTAGGAACTAGTTATGAGGATTATAATTATTCTAATTATGTTAGAGGAGATTATTCACCTATGGAGTTTAATGACTACTCTTCACGATATATTTTCAAATGATTTAATATTAATTCTCAAAATAATTATAACTGGAATGACAATTCTAATTTATGGGAATGTAATGACAATTCAGGAATACAAAATTATTATTCAAAGTATAATCATGTGAATGAAAATCAAGATTATCAATCAAATATATCATTACAAATCCAACGATTAACGAATAAAATAGATGAATCAATGCGAAATATTAAAGAGAGTAACAGATTGAATGAATTACAAAATGATAATTATTTAAACTGGTCAATCTTACAAGAGGATCAGAATGTTCAAGGAATTGATACAAGTTTAACAAATCTTAATGATAATTTACCAATTAATGCTGGAATTAATCAGAATTATGTTAAGCAAAGACTATCATTGGGATTTGAATAACTGTTGAATAGATTTAATGAATCAATGCAAAAAACTGAAGACAAAAGAATATTTAATGAGTATAAAAAAAATGATGATTTAAATTCAGCAAATTCAAATGAAAATCAAAAGTATCAAGAGCTAACTTCATTAGAGAATATTTTATTTACAGAGGAGAATGTGCAACCATTAGAGATAATTGAGGAAAATGAATATTGTAATTCGACTTCATTTAATCATATGGAGAAGTTAGACGAAATTCAAAGATCTATTGACCTATTTATATGAAATTCATCTAATTCTAATTATTCTGAACAAGATGAAGATTTTCAGGAGGAACCTATAGACACTTGTGCAACACTCATATCAAATAAGTTCTATAGAGCTCCAGAAGCTAAAACTTTTAAGGAAAAAGATCAAATATGGGAAGGATATGAAATACTTGACTATTTGGTGAAGGATTGTTCAGTAGGACCACTTGAGATCGTGAAAGACCCTATTTCCAAAGGTATAGAAGAGTTACCTAAGTGTTAGCTACCCTTAGATCAGAAGGAGATTTTAGTACTCCTGTGGTAGATAATGAGGAAAAGAAAATTAATGAGGATAATTTAATCATTTTCAAAAATCTTCAAGAAGTGGGTGAGGAAGAAAATAACAAACAAGAGATAGAGATAATGGAGAATGAGCCTAAGTTAGATGAATTTCTACTCAACCCACCACATCCTAATGAATTTGGAGAACAACCTAAGGTAGTAGAGATCAAAAGAGAAATTTTTGAGGAAAATAATGTGAGTAAAGAACAACGAGACCAGGTCGATATTAGTAACTTTCCCAATCATA
The DNA here is from genome assembly GCA_024699675.1 of Amphibolis antarctica. Classification (NCBI taxonomy): domain Eukaryota; kingdom Viridiplantae; phylum Streptophyta; class Magnoliopsida; order Alismatales; family Cymodoceaceae; genus Amphibolis; species Amphibolis antarctica. The sequence goes on from JAMKPZ010000803.1 coordinate 26,012, forward strand.
ACAAAGATGACATATTTGAAGAATTAAAAGTTAAGGATCTAATGATGAATATTTTTCAACAAATTGTTCTAGAAGAAGAATTATCTAATGTTGAAGAATTTGAATTTGAACCAAGATATTTTGATCAACCTTTTGAGAAAATGTTTGAGGAGGAGTTGAAGGTATTAGAGGTTAAGGACAATGTTAATGATTTACCTTCTTATGAGCTGATTTTATTTGAACCATTATCATATGAACCATTTATTGAGAAACCATCTCTAGAGCTCATTTTGCCTCTTGCAACTTTTGAGCATATATCCCATAATTGTGTAAACTTTTATGAAGAAAAGATTTTGAGTTATACTAAATTGGTAGGACACTTAATGAATGCACTAGCTAAAGAGGTTCCATTTGATATCAAGCACAAACCTCCTAAGCAGATCATGAATTCCTTTTGGGTAAGTTGGTTGTTAAAAGAAGAAGAAGATGGAAGAAGATATAAGTTCCCTCAACCTATAAGGAGAGCATTCATGGGAATTTTATCTGATCATTTTTTGAGTTACCCATGGAAAGAAAAAAATATTCATATATATATAGCTATTGATTTTGCTTTCTTATTAGTAGGAGTAGTATGAGCAGTAAAGTTTGGTGGTATTTATTTTGTGAAATCATATGACTTGCTTGTGTGCCATTGGGGGCATGGGTGCCTAAGTGATACACAAGTGTTTAATATATATATATATAAATAAAAAAATAAAAAAAATAAAAAAATTTAATATAAATACAAAAACAAATATAAACATAAATTAAAAATTATATGTAATAATAATAATAATACACATATCAAAAGAGAAAAGAAAAGAATTTAAATTTACATAGTTTATTTAATTAAGTTGTAAGGTATAAAATAATTATTCAAATTTTTAGCTATTGTGTTTTATTTTGAGTCACCTCAAGGGTTATCTCGTTTACCCACGAGCTGGTTCAAGGGTTATTTCGGTTACCCTCGAGCTACGTTAATTTATTAAAAAAAAAAGGAAACAAAAGGAGTTAGTTTGAGGGTTATCCTGTTTACCCTCGGAGTTAGTTTGAGGGTTATCCTATTTACCCTTGAGCTGTGTCATAATGTTAAAATATAATAGAAGGAGCTACTTCGAGGGTTATCCTGTTTACCCTCAAAGTAAGTTCAAGGGTTATCCTATTTACCCTCGAATTGCATAAAAATAATAATAATAATAATAAAAAATATGTATATAAAAAGTAAAGCACTATGGGGATAAACCTCGCATAAGTCTGAGGGTTATCTAGTTTACCCATGGGCCATCGCGAGGGTTATTTCCCTGTGAACCAAATATGGTTCTATTTGCTGGGAAACATAATTTTTAAGCATAGGGTTTACTAAAATTAAACAATGTCAATCATCTGTGTGAGATTAAAAGGTTATTTTATAATTCAAGTGATTTAGGAATGATTTATAAAGATAAATACAAATTGGTGGATTGCTTAATGATGGAAAATTTTAAAAGAATGCAACCCACAGAACATACACAATTATAACAAAGTGTTCTTAAAAATTAAATTCACTAAAATGGTTTAATTTGAACGTGGTTATGGATATTTGACCATCAAATTGTGAAATGAAATTTTTTTGAAAGGGATTAAAAACCATAGCATTTGTTCAAAGTAAGAACATACAACAATTAAGGACACACAAAGTTAAAATACAAAACTGAAGTACACATAGAATTAAACTTCTTAAAATACATATGTCATTGAAAATTAAGCATAGGGTTGTCTCTCCAAATGTTTAATTACATGTAACAACAAGAAGAGAAAAGTACAAGTTACTACTCTGGAAGTCTGGATTTCAATGCTGCGACTTCTTCTTTCAAAGTAGCTAATTGTTCTAACATAGTGTCCATCTTGTCTGACATAGAGGCTGATCCTCTCTGTTGGGAAGTGGATGGCTCACTATGGATCTGAGGTTCCAAGTTATCTTCCATGGAAAATTGCTTCAGATCTTTGGCAATTAACACTCTGGATTTTGACTTTTTGACTACCCAAGCTAATATATCTGAGGAACTTGACACTAGCTGGTAGATAAGGTCACCATAGAACAGTTTCTTCTTTATACTTGGAAATGAAGACCTTGTACCAATTCACCTGAATCTTATTTAAGACTGCATAGGTTGCAATTTTTACAAAGATGGACAACTCTACATTATGTCCAAACCTTTGGTAGATTGTCCTAATTAATATTAATGCAACCATATGAGCCTTTCCATTCATGTACTTTAGCTTATTAAACAAATTAATTTGAGGGTTAATGGCTATGCAATTTTTCATCTCCTATTCAGACCATTCTGCCATTGTAGAGGATTCTACAATCTCTACACCCTCATTTCTTAATCCTAGGCTCTCATATACAAATTCAAGTGTTAAGTAAATCTGTACTTCAGTCACATTAGTTACAAAAGTCCCATCTTCCTGATGCAGATTTGAATAAAAGGTTGGTACTAAATTTTCAACTTTAAAATTATTATCTGACCTTGGGATAACTTGTAGCAGTCCCTGAAATTCCATCAAATCCTTGATTTCATCCATGAAATCGAAGTTTACTGGCTTGTTGAAAAGAATATCAAAATCCCTAATATTCTGAAACTTATCCCTAGCCTCAGCATTCCTGAAAATCACTAGATTTGTGCTTTTACGCTGGGCTAGCATATGTTGGGGAGGATGGAGCTAAAGCTTCTGCAATGGCTGTATTTGGTTAAGTGGGTGGAGAGTACACCACTAATGCTCTATCCTCCACTCCACCAGATTCTGTTGGATGCTCGGCAGAAATTTCTATCTGCCCTACACTTAAGTCAATTGGACTTGAGCATGGAGGACTGATAGTAGTCCCTCCCTCTTGTTCTTCTTCTTCTTCTTCTTCTTTTTAGGAATTCATCTCATGCTACAATATTCAAAAACCACATACACATATATAAAAAAAATAGAAAAAAAAATTATAAACTTAAACTTAAAAAAAAAAACAAAATTGAAGGGAATGAATTTTAATTAGTACCTAACCCTCTTTCGAAGAAAATTGAATTGCTTCACGGATGGTTTAATCTACCCCTTCACTATCTTGGGGGTCCAAAAATGGAACTACTACTCCAACAGTAGGTCTTTCCTCCTAAAATTAACAAATCAACACAAATGAGACATGCATATTTTAAATCACTTAAAAGGAGGAAATTTTTTAAAAAAGAAAGAGAAGAAGTTCAAACTAAAACCCTAATTGTACCTGAATTTCCATTTCTTCAACTCGAGGAGTTTCCCTCAGGACTATTGTCTCTTTGGGAGGAGGATAAGCCCTCTTGTGTTGATGAATATACTCACCTAGGGTGAGTTCATCATCACTACTTCTTGATTGTTCTTTCTCCTGTCCAACTATTGGAATATGCTCCTCTTGTTGTTGTTCCTATTATTGTTGCTGTGATGGTTCTTGTGTTTCTTGTTGTTGTTGTTGTTCTTGTTCTTCTTCCCCTTCTTCCTTTGTATCTATCTCTGTCCATTCTTCTTCTTCACTACCTTCACGAGGTTGAGGTTCCTCAACTATTCTCTCAACCCCATGTGGTTCTGAAGGGTCTGCCATCATCTCATTGAATTTTCTAAAGTCAGCCTCCCATGGTTCTTCTTTAGCTTTTACCTTTTTTGCCTTTTGTAGGGCTTTAACCTCAACCATTTCAGCAGCAAGGGCAGCCTTCTCTGCAATGTGCTATCTCCATTCATATAGGGCACATTGTGAGGCAATTTTAGCCACCTCAAAACTCTCTCCTAGAGAGAGATATGTCTGCATGAAAAACTCATACTGCTCCCTTTCATCTCTATCTTCAAGGAGGCATGCAAAAATGTCATCTCGAACCACTAAGGTGCTATTTAAATCTTTAATGATTGAGTGCACAGCCTTCATGAACCATAACTCGGCCTTAACCAAAACAATCTACTGATCTAAGACCTTCTTAGGCCTAATGGCACACTCATCTTGCCATACTTGTTGAGTATAATTACTGATGGCCTGTGATGCTTCTGTGGGGAGGTGGAGAAATTCTCTTTCCACCTTTGTGCGGAAATGTTGATATTGATACTTCAAATCCTTCAGTATTTTCTCCTTGGTCCTATCTCATTGGAGGCTGCCCTTGTGCCATCCTGAAGATGTCAATTCAAACTACTCAAACTGCAATAACCTCATCCACTCCTCAGTTGAAATGGACTTTGTTAGTGTTATTGTTTCCCATGGGCTTGCAATGTAGGTCTTTGTTCTAATTTTAATAGACCCTATACTGGCTAAACAGAAAACTTCTCTATGAAACCAAAAAATGCATTTTCTCCTAATTAAATCTTGTGCTAAATGATTTTTAGGGTGAGCTAACTGCTCCTGCCCTACCTCACTCTCAATGTGAGAGGCTATTTTGTCCTTAAGGAAGGTTGGAACTACAATACCAGCTTCTTTACTTTGTCTCAGACACTCAACGGTGTCTTCCCTTACCCTTTTCAATTCTTGCTCCCTAACCATTGCTTTAAGCTTTCGTTTGCCCTCGTTGTGCCACATTTCGGCATTCAACTTGAACTTCTTGAAATTCAGCATCTTGATCCACTCGAAGCTTGTTGCTGGAGAAAGGGGAGGAGCAGTGGAGGTTGAAGCCATGATGTGTCATGGGAGAGGGAGAGTACTATGAACGTAGATCATGGAAAGAGGGTTAATGCACAAAGGGGCATTAATGGTTTTTATAAGGTTAATCGGGTAATCAGATGGTCAGATGGAAAGATCCGTAATTAATTAATGGGTTTCGAGTTTACCCATCAGGTAGTCCAAGGGTAAACACCATTACCCTCTAACTTAGTCTAAGGGTAAGCTACAGTAGATAGAATTTTTAGGAGCTTATTGGGTAGTCATTTTTAATCATATTAATACTCATATATTGTGCATTTATTTCATGATTATTAGATGTATCAAGTTGAGTTTTATTTCTAATTAAATGCAATATTTATGCCTAATGAATTTTAGTAAGTGATGGAGATTCCCATAGATGTCTTGCGTGAGGTTTTAAGTCATTTTCCATTTACATTGAGGACAATGCAAAGTTTAAGTATGGGGGGGGAAGGTTTATGTTTAAGTAGTTTAAGTATGTTAAAGTGTTCAAAAATTTTAAAATTTTCTTTTCCGATATTTGTGATTTTCTTTGATTTTCACATCTTTAATATTTTTTATGTTTGTACTCAAGAACAAACCTTGAGGAATGTAAGTTTCAAGTGTTGCTATTATAATTAATGGGAAGACCCTATTATATTGAGAAGAGAATTTCCAAAGTCAATTCCAAGTAACCTATTGCCCTTAGATGAGATAGATTTCAAATTAACTTGTGTAATGGGTTGAGTTTTCCTATTTCATTTGAATTAATGCCTTGTTAACCTAGTTTTCTAAAGTGAATTATTTTCCTTTCTCATTACCCTATTTGAGTGGAGAGATATACCTATGCCAAGTGCCACCATAAAAATGATCATGATATGCCAAGTGCCACCATTTTGGTGAGCATTATCCTAAGGGTATGAGCTTTAATACACCATGGAGTTCATTTGGGAATTAGGTTATGGAAATATAAGGTGGTGAAATTAATCGATTAAGGGTCATTTATTAGTTTGAAGAGTGCAATGATAGTTATGTCATTTACTTTGTGTTATTTTGAAAAATGAAAAAAAGAAAGGAAAAGGAAGTACTGAAAAAAATAAATAAATAAATATATTGAAAAAAATAATAAAGAAGGAAAAAATATAGAAAAAGAATCAGAAAAATTTAAGGGATCAATGTCAATATGGGTAGAAAAGGGAAATATTCAAAGTCACTTGGGATGTAAGAATGAAGGAGAATGATATTATATCAACAAATTAACATTTTCAGTGATAGTGTGTTATTGCCTTATCTCTTGTCTATCGGCCAAAGCAATTTCTAATATCTTAGAAAGGAAGGGAATATCTTAAATTACTCTCTTTTGTTGGTGAGATGTGTGCATGCTTTAATGATTTAATTTCTGATTGAGAGTAGTAAAGGTGTGAATTCCTCTTGCTTGCATAAGACAGATAGTTCTCATGAATAGGTGACTTCTTGTTCACATTTTAAAATGAATCTATTCGATTTAAGGATAAGGAGAGGGAGTGTTGTAAGACTGAGCCACCTCATTCCCCTAAAATTTTTATAGCGACAAGTGATTCAAATGATCCTTTGGTTGGTTCTATTTTCCCTTCTCTCTCTCTCTCTCTTTTTATTTCTTTGGACTTTGTGGGTGTATCCACTAAAAACGCTTCAGAGACACAACTCCGCCACTAGGGGTTTAAAGGCTTGCTACACCTGCTAAGTGTAGTCGTCGTGTTCCCTATGAAAGTGGTCTAGCATAGTTTTAGTTAATTTTATTTAGTAGTCTTTACTGGTTTCATAGTTTTTATGGTTTTATTTTAGAATTTTGCTAAGGGACTAGCAAAACTTAAGTATGAGGGATTTGTTCAAACTCAAAAGTGTACATTTTATTGATATTAATTCATGCGTTTTAATGATTTTTAGTTGTATTTTGCATTGAATTATGATAATTACAAGGTTAACTATACTTTTGAGCATTATGCATGGTTATTCACTTTAATGATGCATGAATTAAGTTTTGAGTCGTTAATTATGTTTGTGGTGATTACCTATTGAGAAAGGAATGAATGATTGATAATTGACTCTTTAGGTTGCTGATAAAGTGATTAATTCACAGAAAAATCGTGATTTATGTCTAAGTATAGAGTCCGAGGGTTAAGCCGTTTACCCACGAACTTACGCGAGGGTAAATTGGATTACGCTCGAGCCTGTACCCTGCTTATTTTGTGTAATGAATTTCATTGATGTAATAGTGATTGCAATTATAGTTAAGGTTTAAATGTTATGAATTATTTCTCCTATAATATGATGTGTTTCACGAAAGGTATTCCTTAAGTAATTGCAGGAAAATTCGATGAGCAATTGTAGGAAAGTTTGTATAAGAGCAGAATTGAAAATTAATTTGGATAAAGCTCAACCATTGAGAATGTGGATGGATAGGCTAAAGAAATGGGCTTGCAAGGAATGATCTCACATGTCTGGACGTGCACCACGACCTTGTTAACTACCAGCTTGTGAACTACCACTCCTCCCATATATAAAATAGTCCCATAGCCATGAAACAACCTCCCCTCCTCTTCATTCGGGGCACCATTCACAGGGCATTCTCCATCTTTCGCCTTCCACCCATTCACGTCTTCCGAGAAGAGATTGACGACCTCCTCTTCTCTAACCACTCACGTAGTGTGTTTGCTATTTTTTTCTCAACTTGAGCGTATCCTTGAAGGAGAGACTCTCGACACCAGCTGCTTCCTCCTTTGTTCCTTGGTGTAATTGCGGAGTGACGCCCAAAATCTCATTTCAAGGTCGAAAGGAAGGCCTACCAGATTGACGACCTAGTGGACCAAAAGTAAAGACAAAGAGAAGTTTTCAGCCTGAGCAAGTTTCAAAGGTAGAAATTACAGTGAAGCATTAGGTGTTCTTTTCCTTTTCTTTTATTTTTTATTTTCGTTTATATTTACACTCGAATTTACAAACACCCACTTTATCAACTCAATTACGATATTTAGATAATGTTTTAGGTTTAGTGTAATGTTGAATGTTGCAATTTAATTTTACAAGTTATTCGTACTTTGTTGTGTTTTATGCATTATATTGTTTGTTGTATTATAAAATATTCAAAAAGATCAAAAATATAAGCATTCAACTCTTAGAAGTTTCAATTAATTCGAATCATATTGTTTAAACATCTGAAACTTACAATTATCGCACAACCCTTGAGTAAGTTCAAGGGTAAAGACGTCTACCCATGAGTTACCTTGAGGGTTAAGTGCCCTCTCTGCACAAAATGACAAATCATATGCAAACTAAAGTGTATAATTTTAAGACTTAAAAAGAATTAAATATTTGGAAGTAAAACTCACTTGATAGAGTCTTTCAATGCAAAATTTGAATCTTTTGCTAAAGACTAATTTTAGAATCAAACTATTCTAAGTGGTGAAGAAATTAAAGTTAATGAAAATTCTCTGGAAGGTACAATTTAATAGGTATTTAAATAGCATCCTAGCAGTTAATTAGAACGGTACAACTATGATATTGCTTAAAAGAAATACAATTACTTATTCCATTAATTGAATACACCAATTTAGCTAAACACCAAGCAAAACTAATCTCTGTGGACGTTTGTGTACTTGCACACTAACTACATCTGAACCTATGCACTTGTGGTGAAATTAAAATATTTCAAACACATACATTATTAAAGAAGTGATCTGTAAAAAGTTCGGAACACTTATGCTAGTCATTTTGGATTTAAATTGTTTCAAATGAAAGTTAAGAGTGCCTTCTTGAATGGACACATTCAAGAAGAGGTATTTGTGAAACAATCCCCAAGTTTTGAGGATAGTGAATATCCCAATCATGTCTTTAAGTTGAAGAAAACTCTCCATGGATTCAAACAAGCACCAAGAGCTTGGTATGAAAGACTAAGAGACTTTCTTAAGGAAAATGGTTTTGAGATTGGTAAGGTAGATAAGACATTATTCATCAGTAAAAAAGAGAATCATATATTGCTTATTCAAGTTTATGTGGATGATATAATCTTTGGATCTATTGATGAGAACTTAGCTCATGAATTTGGAAGTATTATGCAAAAGAATTTGAAATGAGTATGGTAGGTGAATTAGCATTTTTTCTTGGCTTGCAAATTAAACAATCTAAAAATGGTATTTTTATCAACCAAGAAAAATATTGTAGGGAATTACTGAAAAGATTTGAAATGGATTTAAGCAAAGAGATAGGTACTCCCATGGGATCAACTACAAAGCTTGGTAGTGATCCTAGTGGAGTTAAGGTAGAAGAGAGAAAATATAGAAGAATCATTGAATCGTTGTTATACTTGACTGCTAGTAGACCTGACAACATATTCAATGTGTGTGCTTGTACTAGGTTCCAAAGTAATCATAGGGAGTCACACCTAACTGCAGTTAAGAGCATATTAAGATATCTTAAGGGTACAATAGACTATGAATTATACTACCCTAAGAATGACTCCTTAGAATTGGTATGTTACTATGATGCTGATTTTGGTGGCACTAAATCTAATAGAAAGAGCACCAATGGCATGTGCCAATTCTTAGGTCAGTCACTTATATCATGGTGTAACAAGAAACAAAACTGTGTAACTTTATCTACCACAAAAACTGTATATAACTGTTGGTTGTGCTCAAATATTATGGATTCAGCAAACCATGAAAGATTATGGGTTACACTTCTCTAAGACAACCTTGTACTGTAACAATACAAGTGCAATAAACCTCTCTAAGAACCCTATAGAGCACTCTAGAACCAAACATATAGATATAAGACATCACTTTCTTAGAGACAACGCAGAAAAGAAGAAAATTAAACTTAGCCATATTGGTACAGAAAATCAATTAACTAATATATTTACCAAGCCCCTAGATGTTCATCAATTCACTAGGATAAGAAGAAATTTGGGTATATGTAGCCCAAGTGACTTGTCTTGATTGTTTGTATGATAAAATTGGTTGTAGGACAAGTTTGGAATTCCGATTTGCAAAAATCGGATTATCCTTTTTCACCGAAACCTAGTTTCAACTGTACACTGCCAAATTTGGATAACCAAATGGATATCCAAATTATTGTCTAATTTTCCCTAGAATTACCTATCCTTCAAAATGTTTCATGTTGTGAAATTGACTTATTCAAGAATTTTTTGATCAACAGATATTCCAGTATTTCTAGATAGAAATTTTGTTTGCATTCAAGAATAAAATACCAAGTTTAAAAAAACTAGAGGAAATTCCAATCTGTGAAGACGGAAATTCCTTCTATACTTGAATAACAAAAATTCTAAACTAAGAGCTAGAGGAAATTCTAATCCCTTGTGATGGAAATTTCTCTTACACTTGATGATCTTGCAGGATAACGAAAATTCCTCTAAATTCTGTAGGAAATTCTGTTACATTCAATAGCTTTTGCCTTTACTATCCTTAGGAAATTCTATTAGAATTCTTAGGAAATTCTGTCAAACCCTTAGGCAATTCTAAGCTTCAATCAACCTCTTCCAAAGGATAGAGGATATTTTGCTTAATAACATAGGAAATTTCGTTAAAATACTTAAATTTCTAAGTGGATCAATTTAAAATTATATCCTTTATAAAAGGTTTTTTTTAAAATCAGTTATCCGAAATGAATCAAGCAAAAGGGGGCAAATCACAAATCAGTATAATGAATTTAGAATTCGTTATAACAAATTCACAAACCCAACTCTTAAAACCTTCTTTACCCATTTGGAAGACACACATTTTCTGTTTCCAACCCTTCCCACTCCCCGTGCTCGGCTTCTCGTTCTTACCTTTGGAGTGTTACGACCCTGTTCTTCAAGGATCTTCCACATTTCCTCATCACACGTTCAATCCAACTTGGATCTTGAGGTAAAACATGGTTCTTTCACTTTTCATTTCGTGTTTTTGTTGATCTCAAACATCCCTTAGGTTTTCCCAAGTTCCTTCCATGATTCCATTGTGTTTCAGTCGAAATCATCCACTCATTGTCCTAAACTCTCTAGGAACTGCCAAACTTGATCCACCAAAAAGCCTAAAATCAATTATTTGTTTCTGACAGACTATCAGGCAATTAAGAATATCAAACGGATATCCAAATCATTCTCCAAAATTCTCTATTTTTAGTTTTGTCAGAATGCCTTACAAGATCTTTGGAGGTAAAGGAAAGAAGGGTAAAGAAGCACCCTTGAAGAAGGAAAAACAACCACTTGATGCCTCATCTAGTAGTTTTACTAGTACTTTCTTTAGAGATGCTGCTACCAAAGATGCATATGATGATCAATTCTTTGGAAAAGAGATCCTATATGACTAATATGTCAACTTCCAAAACTTGGATCACATCAGGGATTACTTCTCTCACCAAGGCTTGTTTGCCTTCCTACAAATGTCAAATGATGAAGTCAGTCCTGAGATCGTTTCTCTTTTCTACTCCAATTTTAGGGAAGATAGAGGAGGTTTCAATTGCTTTATGTAAGGCCAACTCCTACAATTAAACGAGGAGATAATTGGGGCTATTCTCCATTTACCAACCACGGGGTTGGATATTACACCCCCTCATTACTCTCAACTATTCTCATATCAAGAGATGAATGAGGTAGTTAGTGAAATTGTAAATCATGCAAGGAAAATAGATAAGATTGCAGACTTAAGCATGGATGCAAAGATTGTTGCTCACATTGTTTGCATGAACTTAATTCAAAAAAAGGGTCACATTGATGAGTTAAGTGAAATGACTCTTCGTGTTGTCTACACTATTATGAAAGGCATCAAAGTCAACTGGGCTTTGGTGTTTCTACATCAAATTAGCCGCATAAAGACCAAGTTATTTTATGGAAGGGTATAGCAGGATTTTGGGTTGGATACTATTTCATTCAACATGATTTCCATCCACCATAGTGCCATTACTATTGACAACATCTTTAAACCAAGGAAATGTGTACCCTCTCTTTCATCTGGCTATCACCCGAAAGCCCACGGGTTTCCGCTGGCCCCGTCGGCGGATGGGCAAAGATATAGAGAATTGAAAGGTGTTTGTGTGAGCGCATCACCACGTGGGGCGAATGGCTCGTTGAACGAAGTTGCCACCTTAATTTTGGGTAGAAAACAAGGAAAACCGGATGGGAAAGTGTCCTTCCACCATTGAGACGATAAAACCACGGGAATCACGTAAAATCGTGTGACATGAGAGAACTGGATACGGGGCTCAGGGTACTGTTGGGGAAGGTGTTAGGCACCCAAAGACAACCCGGGCAATCTCGGCCTCTTTCCGGCTCTAAAAATGGAAAACCACGACAGTCAGTCCGGCCACACATGGCCTCATCCTGGAAAACTTTCCAGGGCATCGGGAGGAATAACCTTGTCCCTTCCAGTGAAAACAAGTGAGGGTCGACCAATGCGATGATTCGCATGGGGTCCGATGATAAACGGGAGAGAGAAGGATACGGCGGTCACCATTACGGACCGTTCGGCTGAAGAGTCGAAGGTCTGGTAAGATGGCCGACTGGAATGCCGAATTTCTAAGTAAAAACACTGGTTGCCATGTCACATCCCCCCTCCCTGACTAGAGACAAGAATTCATGCCGGCGGCCTCATCCCGGAAGCTTCTTCAGGGCATCGGGAAGGCATCTTTGCTCCTCCCGGAAATTGGGAACCGTTGGGTCCTACGTTCGTACACCCAAGCAGCCATCGCCGGCAATAATGCATGCGGGTGGCGTCATCCCGGAAATCTTTCCGGGGCATCAGGAGGGTAGACTTACACCTCCCGAAAAAATGGGAACGCCAAGCTGTACATGTTTGTACACCCGAACGGCCGCCGCCGGCAAGGATGTATGCCGGTGGCGTCATCTCGGAAATCTTTCCTGGGCATCGAAAGGGTAGACTTACGCCTTCAGGGAAAATGGGAACCGCCCGGTCGTACTTGCTCATACGCCCGAACGGCCACCGCCGGCAAGAATGCATGCCGGTGGTGTCATCCTGGAAGCCTTTCCAGGGCGTTGGGAGGGTAAACTTACACCTCCCGGGAAAACGGGAACTGTCGAGATGTACGTGTTCGTACGCCCGAATGGCCACTGCCGGCAAGGATGCATGCCAGTGGCGTATCTCTCTATCTCTCATCGTATCTCTCGTCATATCACGCGATGCCAATTAGTTCTACCCGGCTACCTCACGAAAGGGGAGTATGTTGGCTTAGTTGGGGGTTTTGGGGAGCCGACTTCTGGATTTTTCTACTGGTTTGCCGACGGCGGGCCAGTTGGTCCCCCCATCCTTCTAACTAAGTAGGGGTTTTTGGGGAGCCGACTGTTGGGTTTTTGTACCGGTTTGCTGGCGGGAGGCCAGTTGATTCCCCGACCCTTCTGTTCAAATGTGGGTTTTACGAGAGCCAGTTGTCAGGTCTTTGTACCAGTTTGCCGACGGCAGGCCGGCTGGTTCCCCGAACCATCTACGCAAATGTGGGTTTTTGGGGAGCCAATTGTTGGGTTTTTGTACCGATTTGCCGGCAGCAGGCCGACTGGTTCCCCGAACCATCTACGCAAATGTGGGTTTTTGGGGAGCCAGCTGCCAGGTCTTTGTACCGATTTGCCAGCGGGAGGCCGGGTGGTTCCCTGAACCATCTGCACAAATGTGGGTTTTAGGAGAGCCGATTGCCAGGTTTTTGTACCAATTTGCCGGTGGCAGGCCGGCTAGTTCCCCGAACCATCTGCGCAAATGTGGGTTTTAGGGGACCCGGTTGTCGGGTTTTTGTACCAATTTTTCGGCGACAGGCCGACTGTTTCCCTAAACCATCTACACAAATGTGGGTTTTAGGTGAGCCGGCAAGGATGCATGCAAATGGTGTCATCACAAAAACCTTTCCAAGGCATCGAGAGTGTAGACTTACACCTCCCGGGAAAATGGGAACCATTGGGTTGTACATATTCGTACACCCGAACAGTCACCGCCGATAAGGGCGCATGCCGGTGGCGTCATCCAGGAAACCTTTCTGGGGCATCAAGAGGGAAGACTTACGCCTCCCAGGAAAATGGGAACCGCCGAGTTGTATGTGTTCGTACACCCGAACAGTCACTGTCGACAAGGACGCATGCCGGTGGTGTCATCCCGGAAACCTTTCCGGGGCATCGGGAGGGTACACTTACACCTCACGGGAAAATGGGAACCGCCGGGTTGTACGTGTTCGTACACCCGTACGACTGCTGCCGGCAAGGATGCATGTCGGTGGCGTCATCTCAGAAAACTTTTCGGGGCATCGGGAGGGTAGACTTACGCCTCCCGGGAAAATGGGAACTGCTGAGTTGTACGTGTTCGTACACCCGAACGGCCGCTGCTAGCAAGGATCCATGCCAGTGGCATCATCTCGAAAACCTTTCCAGGGCATCGGGAGGGTAGACTTATGCCTCCCGGGAAAACGGGAACCGTCGGGTTGTACATGTTCGTACACCCGAATGGCCGCCGCCAGCAAGGATGCATGCCGGTGCCGTCATCCCGAAAACCTTTTCGGGGCATCGGGAGGGTAGACTTATGCCTCTCGAGAAAATGGGAATCACTAGGTTGTACGTGTTCGTACACCCGAACGGCCACCGCCAGCAAGGATGCATGCCGGTGGCATCATCTCGGAAAACTTTCCAGGGCATCGGGTGGGTAGACTTACGCCTCTCGAGAAAATGGGAACCGCCAGGTTGTACGTGTTCGTACACCCGAACGGCCACCGTCGGCAAGGATGCATGCCGATGGCGTCATCTCGAAAAACTTTCCAGGGCATTGGGTGGGTAGACTTACGCCTCTTGAGAAAATGGGAACCGCCAGGTTGTACGTGTTCGTACACCCGAACGGCCGCCGCTGGCAAGGATGCATGCCGGTGGCGTCTTCCTAGAAACCTTTCCAAGGCATCGAGAGGGTAGACTTACGCCTACCGGGAAAAAACATGCGGAAATCAAATAAAATGCATAAAACCCGCTGGGAAACTCAGAGTTTTCACATAAAAGGACTCGACGGAAGGGTCGCGACCAAACCGAACTTGACCGTGCCGGGTGGATTCAC
>JAMKPZ010000804.1:0-59847 GCA_024699675.1 Amphibolis antarctica
CTTAAATATATGACTTAATATTTAATCAAAGTCCCTTTTAAATCAATATTAAATATTTGAAAATCAAAACCACCTAAATAATTTAATTGACAATACTTCCACTTAATTGTAAGGTAAAGTCACAGAACTACTGTTTATAGACGGGTTTGTAAACAGTATTTCCGTCTGTCACTACTTTATTTTTATGGTACTTCCATAAATCAATTATTATAAAATTCTTAAGATATGCAGAAGTTAAATGCTTCTCCTAGAATAATGCATATTGTAATTGAAATTAAATATAACGACACGTGCAAAATAATCGATTGAAAAGAACATCAAATTAATTGAAAATGAAAACAATAGATAATTACAACATCAAATTAATTTTGTGATTATCAAAAAGGGGTAGATTGTTGATTATTATGTTTTGATGATGAATGCTTAATTAAATTTTAATCATGTTTGATGGTAATTTAAAAGTCGTAATTATATTTGCTAATTATCCATTTAGTTATTACTTGAAAATAATTGCAAATATTATTTAAGTTAATGCTAAATTATTTAACACTTGAATGTTCAATTCAGGTTAAGTGTTTTAAGTTAGTGGATTAAGTATGTTTAATATTTAAAACACTTTGGCTTGATATTCAAAGGAGTATAGTTACTTAAATAAGTGTTAGATAAGAATATAGTTCATGAAATATCACAAAAGAATGTGACATGCACTTTTAAGTTCACACGTGATGAAAGAATCAACGTTTTGTGTTAAAAGACCAGCGTTTTAACATTAACACGTAATTTTCTAAGTTAGGCGCATGCGTTATACAGTTAGACTGTAAAGTTAACGCCTTTACTTTACGGTTTCCTGTAAAGTAAATTCTTCCTTTTCAATTCTTTCCAATAATGTTAAAATGTTAAATACATTCATCATCAAAAAATTAAGTCATTATTTGAAAATCTTAAATACCTTATTATACTTAATTGAAATTAAACACAATGGCACATGAAAAATTATTGATTGAAGAGAACATGAAAATGTTGAATACTTTATTTTACTTAAATTTATGACTTAATATTTAATCAAAATTTTTTTTAATTCAAAATGAATTAATTAAAAATAAAATCCACCCTAATTTTTTCATTAATAATTTTACAAATTATAAGAATATTTCACAATTAAATTGAAGATAGTTTTAATAATTAAATGAATTAATTGAAAATATAAAATACAAAACCACACAAATATTTTATCACTTCATCAAAAATTTAAGTCATTAATTTAAATAATTTATTAATCACTTACTCCAACATATTAAAGCAATAAATTATCGCATATGTTAATCCACTAACTCAAAAAAATTTAATCACCGTATTCGTAATTAATAAATAATTAATTAAAATTCATAAATTAATTAATATAATGATTCAAAATATACGTATGTGGGTAAAGTTTTAAAGTTAAAAGAGAGTGTGTACACGTCTTTTTAGGTGAAGAGAGACTATTTTTAAATTTCACCAGTAAGAAATAGAGTAATTTTTAAGTCACGTAACTTTTACCTATCAATCATGAGATTGACGAATACCTACAGAACCTGATTCTGTAGGTATATATGTTATCTGATAGAAAACATTACAATGGTTATAAATTATTTCATTTGGAAATACTCTTTTTAAATATAAAAATTACTTTAAACGTCGTGATAACATAGGCAAATTCTTGAGATAGTTTTTTTATATTAACCTTATCATGACATCCAATTACATTAACATTAAAAATACAATTTTAACATTAATATCACTTATTTAAATATTAAAAGACATCAATTCTTGTGACCTGTCTTTTCAAACAACACGAGAGTTGAAAATACAGAGATTGTGCTTGAAAAGAAGAATTGAAAAAATCAATTTTTGCTATTCTCAAAGCTAAAGAAGTTGCTTTTGAATACACCATTTTCTTTTGCTCCCTCAAACTTAGTTTATCCACTGAACTAATTTTGGGTAAGAACTGCACAAAGGTTTCTATGTTAAATGGTTTAAGGGTCATTTGTTAACAATATTTTAGTTTTAATTCTAATATCGTATAAATTTTTACTCATCATTATTATCATATAAATTTTTATGTATAATTTTTTATTTTATAATTCACGGTAGAACTCAACTTTATTTAGTAATAGAACTCAACTCCTAATATTCCATAGTATTTGAAAGTGAAACATCTTGTTATCAAACCACCACTTAGTCATTTGATGTCTTAAGCACTGTAAAATGTTGTTAAGAGAAAATATAGACGTCCTTCCATATATTGTACATGTTATGATCCTTAGAACTCAAGTTTTGGTCTTCTTATTAAGTTTGGAGAGGAATGTAGTAAGACTGTGATTTTCTAGATTAACTGTATGAATAACATAACCTTCAAAAATAAAATCCATCACACTATCCTACATGGTCACAATGTCAAGTATGAATATTGATTTTAGAGTCTTTAAATGTGTTTTTCTTGGTTATCCTTTAGAAAAGATGCAGATTATATGATCTTAGTGATAAACATTTTTTAGTTAGCAGGGATAATGTGCTTTTCCATGAAAATATTTTTTCCTTACAAAAATCAAGAAAGCAATACTCCCATTGACTCCATTCCTATGCTCCTTATTCAGGATAGAGTTGATGTTGCCAATGAAAGATTTGAGGACTTGCCAACTTCATGCAACAGTAAGAAGATGAAGAAGGTGGTGGAAGGATTAGAGTTTCGGTGAATGAAAGTTCGATTCTCTTATTTTGTTCTTCAGGATTTTTTGAAAATTAATTAAAAATTATAAATATTCTATATTTTAACATTTTTAACATAATTTTACATTTTTTATATAACTACGAGTTTAACAATGGTCACAAGAGATTGGACAAAATACATAAGATTAGGAAAATACGTTATGATGAAATTTCCTTTAGCTACAAGAATTTTCCTAACTTAATAAGAGGGAAATGATGGAAAAAATCTATACTTGTAGTAATGAAAAAATTTAAAATTTTTCTACATTTTTCGAAATACACAAACACCTGGAAATCTAAATTTTTTTTCAAAAATTTTTCTTTTCCAAAATTTATAAGAGACACAAACCCCCAATTGGGCTCCAAATTTTCATTTCATTGTTATGATTTGAACTAACAATATATTTGGGTGGCTCACCAATGCTACCATCCATAAAACATACCAAGCCTTGGGATTCAATCAAAACTCTCATTTGAGTTTCTTGTATGAAATTTTTGTCAGAATTTAGGCAAAATTTGTGTTTTTAAAATGTACGAGAAATAATAAAAAATGATAAAACTAATCTTGTAGAAAAAAAACTTGATATATTTAAATTTAAAGGAGGTTTGTACTAACAAAAATGTAGAGGAAAGTGAAAGAAATTTGTGCTGACAAAATCAGTTGCTCTGTTAGGGGTTTTTTCTCATCTTCAAGCAAACTCAAAACCCAAACCATCTGAGGAAGATGAAGACTCAAATCCTCTGACCAGCTCCCCTGTATAATTCAATGGATTATCATTTTCATGGTATAATTCCTTGGATTGTTCCATAATTTAACCTGGATCTAGATCTAGTTGTCTGAAACATTTTTACCATATTCATTTAGCAAGTAAAAAGATCAGGAGATAATTTCTTGGACTCAATTTTATTCTCTGGTTGGGTTTTTACTAGTTAGAATTTCTGTTTCATTTTACGGTGTATTGAATGTAGTTAACATTTTTCATGTTGTTTGAAAGTAATATTGCATCAGGAAAATTTTCCAAGCAAACTGAAGAGGTACAAGCCATTGAGAAGGATAATGAACTTGTTAGTGTTTCAGGGGGTAAATGTTAGCAATTTAAACCTAATTAATATATCCTTTGGTGTCGATTCCAAAATTCAAATCAATTTCCCTTCATGCACAAAGTACTAGTTGAAGTAGAAAAGAAATGAAAGCAACTTCATGCACCAGCCATTGCCAACAATATTGAGTCCAAATGCTGCAATCGTTTGAATCAACAACCAACAAGCAACTCATCAATAATTTGCAAGAAAATTGAATCTTCCTTAAATGCCACACTGGTGAGACCTTCCACTAGGTTTGTTCTTTTTGACCAAAAAGATAAGCTTTGATGCAGAGGAGCTGCTAAGAAATTAGGTATAGACAACAATTCAGGAAAAAAGAGCAATCATCTTACTTCATTGGTAATACTTCAGGATGTTCCCCCCTTATTGTGGTGATGATCTTTTTGAAGAATCATTTTCTTTGCATGCCTTCATCTTCTGAACCACATTTGATATGGAATAATTTTGAATCTACCCTATAACCTTTCTGATTTCCATAATTACAAGTCCTATGAACACCTTGCAGGTTCATGGGAATGAGTGATGGTGTCCACCGCAGACACAAGCCATTTATCATGACCACTCCTGCCTGAATCTTCAACTTCACATCTTATCATGAGATAACACAACAAAAACAACAAATCACTATACCATGTCGGAAGTCCTACACTGCATTCATTTTCTGTTGGTTCCTGAAGAAGGGCTTTTGGCATATTAGGAGTCTTTTGTCACTTTCGACATCAAGTTTGATGAGGCGTGCATCCCACTTCAACTGTGCTGATATGTATCGGACAGACTCAATCAGGCGAGCTGTATCTCGGAAAATCACCCAACCCTGAAATTGTTGGAAAATTACTGAAACAGGTATTACCAAAAACAGCTACCACGTACTCAGTGTGGATAAGAAATGAACATCATTGAATAGAAAATGCAAAAAGTTAGCAGTCATCAAATCAATCTTTCAATTTCATCATTGATTATGGGACGTTCATTAATTGCTAGAACAGCATAATGCAAAATTAGACACTATACACCTGCAGGCATGGATTCATATGGTGTATAAAAAATTGACATAGATACTATAACCCTTTTCTCAGGTTGACAATTAAAGGTAATGTGATTATTTTGATTTCCTTAAGGTGCATTACAGAATTGATAAAAATAATTTCGATAAGCTAGGTAGCTGACTTATTAGATTATGTTGCTACAATACTTAGGGAAAAGGAAAAAGGATTTGTACAGTTTTTTTGCAAAATGACATGCCTAGGAAGTTCTAAAATGATGACGAGATATGTTGGCCCAACAATTTTTTTTATTGTCTACTACCTCATTGATGATTGACATTTATAAATTGCTTAGAGTCATTTTACAAGAAACTAATAGCATAAGCTAGTATTGACAACTTATGATTATAAACCCAAAGTAAAAGTAATGAAACACAAGAAATAATTCAAAGGAATTCAAGGATATGTTCTCCTTGGTTTGTCAGTTGATTTCTAATGATGAATTAGTCATGGTGGTGAAGGCAATAAAGAAGCCTATGCAGTTTTTCTCATAGAATTAAATTCCAATTAATTCACATGATATGTCAAGGAGATAAACCCAAATAGGGCATGCAAACTATCTGTTAACATCA
Organism: Amphibolis antarctica; assembly: GCA_024699675.1. Taxonomy (NCBI): domain Eukaryota; kingdom Viridiplantae; phylum Streptophyta; class Magnoliopsida; order Alismatales; family Cymodoceaceae; genus Amphibolis; species Amphibolis antarctica. Next base: position 5,468 of record JAMKPZ010000804.1, read on the forward strand.
AAATTTGTGGAGGATATGCAAAAAGGTCGATGCTCTGAAACAGGAACCTACCTTCCAATGCATCAACCAATATATAACATAGTTCCTCTGGTATAAGCAATTAATGGGAAAAATTTTCAATTATCTTCATAGTCAAGGAAGCACAGGAAAATGTGGCCACTATAAAAACAGTGTCTTACACTTGCTTGCAATTACCAGAACCATTGTTTGGTTTGATAATCAAAATACTTAATTTAGTGTACTGTATGTAACTTTTTTAGTAGTAAATTAGTAGTTAGATTCGAGCATCAAAGTATTGATAGTTCAATCAGAATACTGATTATTAATTGAGCAAATACATCAACACTCTTTCAATGTAAAAAAAACCCAAGTACAATATACCCAGTTGAAAGAACTCCTTCCTTTAGTATTAACATTTTTTTATAAAAAATCCTTTTAGTATTAACATCAAAATGGAATAAATCATCATAGCCAAAGCCTAAAGCATTAATGATGGAATAGGGTTGTGTGTGTTTGTAATTGGTACCTCTGGCCGCAGGATGCGATCAATCTCCAAGAATATATCAAGGAAGGAACATTTGCGACTTTTGTGGCCTTCAAGTGAAAGAAGCCCATCAGCATTCACCATATCATACGTCCTAGGAAATGTTGGAAATGCTTCACACCTGAAATACAAAAGTCAGCATTATCATGAATAAATAATTATATCTAGAATGTGTATTAGACAAATATATCATGGGAAAGCAAGAACCACAAATAATAATTCCTGTTAATGACAAATAAACATCACTTATTTAAAATTTTGATCATCAATAATTGCATGAAAGGTCTGTTAAGTAAAACGATCATACTTCGCTCTCCTCTGACACGAAATGCCAGCACACACCTACCCGAATGTGGCCACCAAACATGTGCGTTCCCTCAAGTTGAATGCCGGTGATGAAACTCAAGATCTCTCTCTCATGCTCTCTCACAATAATGTTTGTGGCGGAAGGAAAGAGAAAGAAAAAGGAAGAAAACACAAAAGTTTTTACATGGTTCGGTAGAACAGCCAACTCCACGGGAGTGCTGATTCTCTCTTTGTATCGACACCTCTTCATTATAGTCGTCTCCTCTCTTACAAGCTCGTCAGATACAACATAATACATCATATATTTATATAGTATCATAAATGAAACTCAAGAGTCAGAACCTCAAGAGTATCGTCAACCTCAAGCATATCGCCACCCGACAACCGCATGGACAGCGATTGACTACCGGACCTGTAGTTGCCTGTGACCCATCTTTGGTCGAACCTGTCCTTTAGCCAGCTGCAGTTGGGGTTGACCCAGCTGTTGGTTCTCCGAGGCTGGGTCAAATGCCCGCTCCGCTGGACTTCGGCTCTTGCCTCTCGTAGCTATACACCAGTTCGTAGACTAAAAGCCGTATACTTATAACCATAGACTTAAGCTGTAAACTTAAGGCCGTATACTTAAAGTTCTCTGCTCTTGCTTCTGCCCTCTACGCAAACTCGGCTGCCCGATACCCAGCTGCCGCCTTGTAAGGCTAGTAGCCGCCTAACTTCTAGCAGAAGCTCGGCCCCCTTTACTTCTACAGCCTAACTCATGGGCACCTGGTTGCTCCAACGCAGTTGCCACCTCGTAAACCCGATTGTCACCTGCAATCTGGTAGAAGATCAACTGCCGCCTTGTAAGGCCGGTAGCCGCCTGACTTTTGGCAGAAGCCCGGCTCCCTTCACTTTTGTAGCCTAACTCATGGGCACCTGGTTGCTCCAACGCGGCTGTCACCACATGGACCTAGCTGTCACCTACAATCTAGCGGAAAACCGACTCCACTCCTTTCGGCCCTAACAAGGTCATGACGAAAATTATAGGAAATCAAACAATAAGTGGGAATCAGCGATAACATCGGTTCCTAGAAAAAATGTGAGTGGATTATTAAGATAAAGGAAGAACCACAAAATGAGCATCTTCAATGTTCTAATTCGAAAGCAAAGAGTATAGTTTTGGTATTATATCAAGGATTGATCCCGTAGATAAATAAAATGTATGAAGGACAATGGAGAAATTGATGAAAACACAATAAAATAATGGAAAATAGACAAAACAAAATTGATTTTTGACTTGGAACTCAAAAATAGTCATAACATAGAACAAGATTAGACATATAAAGTCATTTCAATTAAATTCCTAGGCAATTATCATAATGAAAATGTCCTGTAGAAATCAATATAAATATTAGTGTTGCATGCATGAAACAAACTTTGAAACTAAAAAATAATCACAGAAAAATAATTCATAATGTACAAGGCTTACAAAAACCATCACAATTCCATGTTAAGTTCCTTGGAGAGTCATACTCATCAAAATCTAAATAAAACTAAATTTACATGACATCTACACAAGTTCCTCAAATACTGACAAAAAGCAAAAATTCAAGAATAAGCAACGAAAAATACAATAAAAATAAAATTTTCATCTTCGATGTGAGATCCTTGAGATACAATAAAATTAAGGTGACATCTACTCCATTTCCTCAAAAAAATCTTTAAAAGGTAAAACTAAATGAAAATACAAATTTGCAAAAATGGATGATAACACCACCAACTTTCTTCTAATTTCATGCTGAATCTATGCAATAAAACCACAATAAGTTAATATCTATTGAATTATGCATTAAAATGCTTGAAAAATGAAAATTAAAAAGGAAAAATATCAAAATAAATAAAAATTTCAAAAAATTAAGGAAATATACAAAAGATATTATATCTAACATAGAAACTTAAGATTTTATCTAAAGATAGGGTGAAAACATACCTTAAATGTAGAGAGATGTAAATCCTCCAAGGGAGGTTGGAATTGATGAAGAATGGAAAGCAAGAAGTGTGCCTTCATTGGAGGAAAATTAGCTCCTAAAGAAGTATGTCTTCATGAGATACTCTCGTACTCAAAAGAGAGATGCTATCACTCTTCTATGAGATGATATCTCTCATCTCTACCAATGTCACCTTCTTCGAGTCAAACTCCTACTTTGAGTCTACTAGTGGTCATGGTCAATGAGTTTCCTTACCTGTTCCAATTGGGCTGTCACATATATCTCATCTCGAAGAAAGAGCTTGATGAAACGGAAAAAGGGTCATCAATATCACATCTGGCGGACCAGGACCTACGAATCAGATGCTGCCTAATTTGTCCTGGTTTTTCTGGTCTGACTGGTTTTCTATTGCGTTACTCCTTGCTTGTTTTCATTTTCTGGTTTTTTCCGGAATTTCACTTGTTTTTCTTCGTTTTTTCTTGGGCCTTCTGCTGGGCCTCCTTGGTTTTTTGGGCCATTCATCTTTGCATATTTCGGCAATTTTCTTTTGGGCCCCCACCCCATAAATAGAATGAGGACTTGAAAAAAAAAGACTTAAGGCCTCCTATAGAAACAAAGGAAACACTTCTACAAGTATATTATCATTGTCAACAGAAACAACATGACTCACCTTAGGACCTACTAACTTCCACCACAGATGTTGATTCACACAACTCACTAGAGCCTTTAGAGTTTCTTGTAGCCTTACGAGAGGGTACATGCACCCGCACCACTCATCCTCTATCTAATTTTGTTTTCTTTCATTGCATAAACCTCTTCTTTCAGAAATTTGCATAAATCCTTCCTTAATGAATTGGGGTTTGCTACAAGGACTTCCATAAAGATGCATTGTGACAATCAAACAACAATATTTATTGCCAACAATTCTACCTTTTATGAGAAAACAAAAATATCAAGGAAGATTGTCACTACATTCAGAACATAGTGATGAATGGAATTATTTTCATTTCATACACCCCATAATCAAAATGAGTTGACATTTTTACCAAAGGAGTATAACGGTATTTGAGAATCTTTGTAATAAGCTAGGTATGTAAATATCTATGCTTCAACCTAGGAGGGAGTGTTAGAATAATTAGTGTGCATTATAATGTGTAATAAGGCAATAGCTAACCTAAGCCCCTTATATACTTGTATTTCTTTCCTCTAAAGCAAGATGACAACATTTTTCTTACCACAGAAGCAAAAAACACAAAAAGAAAAAACTGCCATGGGATCAACCAATCCATATAAATGATCAGTTGATCTGACTGGGATGCCTAATGAGTTATGCAGATCCATCCATCCACCAAAAAGGTCCAATACCCAAGTGAGATAACAACCAAAACCAAGAACTGATCGAAATATAACCATATACATTGGACCAACCCTTCCTATTTCTGCTCCAGATTGCCAAAAATTAACTGATCAAGATTGATTTGGAACTCCATGGTCAAAAGAGGAAAGAAAAGAAGTGACAAATGTTATTAATATTGCACTCATGGTCCTAAAGAATAGCTCAACAGTTATTTTATTAGATTATTTGAAAAAAAATGTTTATGAAATATGTAAATGGCCAGAAACCAAGACTGTGGATAAAAATTAGGACCATGAGTGCAGAAAAAATTAGGAATGAAAAGTATATCACATGTTACAACATAATGTGCATTCACATTCATTTTACTGTTGAAATCATAAAATTAATGACATCTATTTACATACCAATCGTGCTGGATACCAATGTATCCACGATCAAGAATAAGAGGGAGGTAGCTTGGACTAGTTTTTGGCACCACATTCATGACCCATACAGCCTTTCCAGTATTCAATAAGGCAGCATTGAAGCTACCAAAACGGGCATTCATGTCAAGAACATTTCTTAGCATATTGAATGGTGGAGAGGGATCTTCGTCAACAGGTCGTTTGGGATGATCTGAAAATATTAGAGGAGAAAGAAGAGACCAGTAATTTCTGACCACTGATTCCCAGTTAATGGCATCCTCAATTATGTCTTCTGCATGCAAACCTGATGTAGGGAGAAGTGCTACTTGATAAAAATAGTAAATAACAGAGATGTGAAAAATGGTTTTAATTCAAATTTAAAAGATGTCTTGGAGTAATGATGATTGCAATTGAGTGAATTGTAGGAAATATATTTAGGTTTGTAGCTATTTACCATAGACACTTAGTTCAGAAGAATTTGGTTTAGCCCGATCAGGCCAAGACATCCTATTTTCAATAGGAATCCATCGATGACTCATGGTTCCAGCTATGCATGAATGCAGGGCTTGGTAGTATGGTGATTCAATATCTTGGCTCTTACTGCAAATTTCTGGGCCAGATTTCCTACATTAGGACAAGCATAGCATCAGTATGAATGGAATCATAAATCACTTTAATTTCTAATAAAATTAGTATCAATCTAGTAGTACCGAGAATTGTAGCACTTCTTTTTACTAGTTTTTTTCCAGACAATTGTTTTGTCTTGCTGTGATTGCATGTCCCAGCACAAGTTCTTTGCAAACTCATGAATCATTTCCAACTTCTTCAGATTCTTTTTAATCCTTAATGATCTGTGACTATTAGATTGTGAAGTCCATACAAAGTAACCACCAGGCTTTAGGAGTCTGTCAACTTCTATCAAGAAAACACCATCTGCACGTGTTGGTAACTGTAAGTTCATTATGGCCACCAAGGGGCAAATATAACCCTTTGAGTTGTAAGTACGTCTAAAATGAAAATTGCATGATCCTTCAGTTCATAGGAACACAAGTAAGCAAGCTTATTTTAGCTTTCTAACTTTTAGTTGGATTCCAAATAATTTAAGTGTTCTGCACACTTTGGCTATGATAGCCATTTGATGAAGTTCGGAATAGCAGCAATGTCGTCAAAAGCCACTTATTTAAGGGTTGTGCTCATTCTTATATAAGGTTAGGAATTAGAATGTGATGACACCACCTGTTTGTTTTACTGAAAAAATAAGTACACAACAAAGAAATAGCATGCTTTCTTGCAAGTTGCAACAATAGAATGATAACTTTTGGTTACCATCATTGTTGTAAGACAAAAAATTGGCCAGTTAAATGCTGTTTAAACATTTTTTAGTCTAAACCATTTAATTTTTAAGAAAAGGGGGAAAAAGGTTTGAAGAAAGGTCATTTTTCATATAAATGGAAATTTTCTTTTTTAATAGAAAAAATGACCCTCTTTCCACCTTTGAGATCTTAAATTGCCTTTTTTTATTTTTTGGATTTTATTTTTTGAGTTATTATCATTGTCATGATTTTACTGTTTTAATATTTTACTTTGTTGTTTGAAACTTTGGTTGTGATTCTTATATTGTTAGTTATATTTAAGGACTTGTTTTTAACCAATAAACATACATATTCAAAATATTTTTTGAAGTATATTATATTCACACCAAGGATACACTAGTGTATAAACTATAGTTATTTTAAAAGAATTGGTAGTTCAGAAGTAGAAGAAGCCATTAAAAAAATGAAATGTGGGAAAACTATTAGATATAATGGTATTCCTATTGAAGTGTGAAAGTGTATGGGCAAAGTAGAATTTAAATGATTAACTTAGGGAGGCTTGTGTAGATGCGAAAGTATGGAAAAGTTTAGGAAAAGTGCAAGAAAGTTAAAAGATATATGAAATGTTTGTGCAAAGAGGAAAGTGAAGAAAAGTTAAATTTAAGTTTCCTTAGTACAAATAGTTGTCATTCTCTGAATTCTTGACCTCTGAAGCATATAGAAACACTCTGCTTGACACTTACGACTTTCCCCTTTCTTAATAGTCACCTTGTTCCTTGCATGTGACTCATGTAGTAGAAGACAACATGCATGCAAACTCATCATGTTGGACACCTATTCCTCTTTACTCGTGTGACCTCCTCTACCTGGAGCCCTAACTTGCCACCCCTCTTTATTAAAGGGAAGCTTACGATTGTCCCAAACTCAACCTTCTAAAACCCTTGCATGATTCTCCATTGCAATTGCTAACCCTTGTTGCCTACGAGTCCCATCACATTTTGTAAAAAAATCCCTTCAAAACCCTCTTTTAAAAATGTTTTAATTTCCAACCTGTATAATGTCTGGTTTCTGTTTTTTACAGCATTAGTTTTCATATAAACTTGTCTCCACACCAGGTTGGTAGCTCATATGTACCAAAATATGTGGAATCAAACAACTCAGTATATTTTGAAACTAAATTCTCATGGCTCAATCTCTGTATGTTTTAGTTGTTCTTGGAGGAACTCAGCAACATGTTTAAGAAGGAATTTGTGCCTGATATAAAGATAGGTGAATCCAACACCTTTTAGAAGAGAAACCCAAATTTGTATAGACATTCAATGAGAATTCCACAATGTATAATCTGTAAAGATGAAAAGTAGAATAAATAAGGAAACCTTGCACATCTAGATAAAGAAGCAGCAAGCAAATGCAATCATAATAAATTCACCTTTAGCCTCCCATTTGATACCACAATGAGCACAATGCAACATATCAAATGAGAGATATGGCAAAGGCAGCTGATTTGATGCAAATGAAGCAATAATTGCGGGAAGGCCTCTTTCTAAGGTTAATTGTACTTGGCTTCCTGAAACTTCATAATTGGCAATGCACACTGTCAAGATGTTCTTTGAGAAAAGATGAGCCCCAAAGCTTCCAAAACCACAGCCTATATCCAACACAATCTTAATCTGTACATTTTAAAGTGAAATTAAGATAGCAACTGAGCAAAAGTTTCTCAAAACTACCTTTATACATGAAGAGAAAACTAAAACTACATCAATTATGTGTAAATCATAACATCAGAAGAGCATGAAACATGGCAACCGACAAGTCAACTCTGAAACATGGATTCCATGTTATTGATTGTTAAATTGTGATTGGTTCATTCTTTGCTGATCTGTAAAGTTTTCCTTTTATTCTTTTGTATTTGTTGCTATTCTAGAGAAGGTTCTAGAATCGCCTTTTTGGCTTCGGCTATATATAGCCTTTGTAAACTGCTTTGTGATTATTGATTGAGATCTGCGATATTATCTCCTCCGATTCTTGTGCTCTTCTTCCCTATTTTCTTATCTTGGTATCAAGATTCAATGGAGACTCCACCATCGTCCAACATCTCGGTGCTACCTGACCTCTCAACATCTGCTGCTGTCAATATTCAAAACAATGTTTCCATCAAGTTGGATCAAACGAACTTTGTTATCTAGCGTGCCTCCTTCATGGTGCTTCTCCGAGGACATGATCTTCTCAGATATGTCGACGATACCTTTCTCTACCTTACAGATCCCGTTGCCACTATTGCTTGGGTGAAGTAGGACCAACTCTCGATGAGCTGGTTATTTTCCACCCTTACACCACCTATTTGAGTTAGGTGGCCACTCAAATCTCGTCGGTTGGGGTTTGGCAAACCTTAGAGAGGCTCTTCGCCTCACGTTCTCAGGCATGTCTTCTGTAGATTAAATTTGATCTACAAACTATGAAGAAAGACAATCTATCTATGACTGATTACATCGCTAAGGTGTCATCTCTTGTTGATGCTTTTGCAATTGCTGAAGCACCCATCTCTCAAGAGGAACTAAGTCTTCATTTACTAGGAGGACTTGGTGTTGAATATGAAACTCTTGTAACTAGTCTTACGACTTAAGCTTCAGTGATCCCTTTGAATAATCTCTAGAGTATGTTGATGAACCATGAGGTACAACTACAACGCCTCAACCTTCATTCTTCACTCTCCTCTCCTATTATTAATTTTTCCTCCAACAATGGGCAAGGAGGCCGTAATGGTAGATCCTACAATGGTGGACAAGGTCGATCAAATGACAATAACAAAGTGCAATGTCAAATCTATGGAAAAATTGGTCACATCGCGCTCAACTGCTTTAAACGCATAGACATGCAAAATTATGCACCTACATGCAATTTTCCTAATTCTATTACCTCCAATACTCCAAATGTCAACTATACTTATACAGAAGAACAGATTATTGATGGTACTCAGGGGATTCCAGATTTTGGAGCCACTCATCATGTCACTAACAATGTCTCCAATTTGTGTATAAGTGCTCCCTATGCAGGCTAAGATTCTTTTACAGTGGGAAATGGGATGCAGCTTCCAATCACACACACAGGTGCCTCTGCTATTAACACTGATGCTAGTAACGCTTTACTCTACAATGTTTTAGTTGTTCCAGATGTTCATAAGAACCTCATGTCCGTTTATCAATTTTGCAATGATAATCCGCTAAATATTGAATTTGATAATGTTGACTTTATGATTAAGGACCGTCACACATAGTTTCCAGTCAAAAGGGGCATTGCTGAACATAGCCTATACAAACTTGGTGCATTTAATAGAAGATCCATACGACCCAAAGTTTTTACTGCTACTGTGAAGAGTTCAATGGATGTCTAGCACTACAGATTGGGGCATCCCCACTCTTAAAGAACGTTATCGATAGTTGCTGCGAATCGTCTACCTGTCAATAACAATAGTTTGAGTTTTTGTAACTCTTATTGTTATGGAAAGTCATACAAATTATCGTTTGACAATAGTACTTCTGTAGTAAATGAACCTTTGTCTTTAGTATACACAAATCTATGGGATCTTAGTCCCATTGCTTCACAACATGACTTTCGTTATTACATTTTATTCATGGATGCTTATACTAAATTTACATGGATCTATCCTCTAACTCTTAAATCTGAAGCTTTTAAAACATTCATCGGTTTTCAAATTGAAATAGAAAAACAAATTGGGAAGCCTATTCAAACTTTGCATAGTGACAATGGAGGGGAGTTTGTTGCTTTTAAAGATTATCTTGAGAAAAATGGTATTAAGTATCGATTTTCTTGTCCACCCACTCATGAATAGAATGGATCTACTGAATGTAAACACAGGCATGTGGTTGACATTGGCTTAACTTTATTAACTCATGCAGGATTGTCAAAGGTATTCTGGCTCGAGGTTTTTAAGACGGCTGTATACCTCATTAATCGTCTCCTTATGCTTTAATTGTATAACAAAATTCCTCTACAGGCTCTTTATAATATTCAGCCTGATTATACATTTCTTAAAGTATTTGGATGTGTTTGTTAACCCAACTTGCATCCCTACTTGCATCATAAATTTGACTATTGAACTGTAGCATTATCTTTCTGGGATATTCAATGCAACACAAGGGTTTTCTGTTTCTTTCTCCCAAGCACAAAAGATTATACATATCTAGGGATGTTCGTTTCGATGAACAGGATTTCTCTTTGAACAAACAAATTACTGATTCCTCTTTAGGATCTTCTCAAAATTGGTATATTGATTCTCCTCTAGTTATTTTTTCATTTCATAATAGTGATCTGCAACCAGTACCTCAGTCATGTGCAAATAATGTTCAACCAGTTTCTTCTCAGTCACATACAGATCCCGCTTCACCAGATGCAACAAGCACTCCTCCTCTAGCAGCTACAGATCAAGCTACTTCCTCTCCACCAACTGTGTAACAACCTGTTGATTCTCCCAACATCACTCAGTCATTTCAAGAGCATGCAGATCACCGAATAGTTCATCATCGACCAGTTACAAGAGCATCTAGAGGTATACTTAAACCCAATCCAAAATAGCCTTGCTTGTTGGTGGATCACGTTCTATTCCCAGTTTTATAACTCAAGTTTTGCATGATCCAAGATGGACACAAGCAATGGAAGAGGAATTTCATGCCTTACAGAAGAACTCTACTTGGAAGCTTGTGTTACCACCAAAAGGGGCCAATATCATAGGAAGCAAGTGGGTGTATCATATCAAAGAACGAGCAGATGGATCTATTGAGCGCTTCAAAGCATGACTTGTTGCTCAAAGATATACTCAAAAATATGGAGTGGACTATATAGAAACATTCAATCCAGTTATTAAGTCAGTAACTATTCGAACTTTACTCCATTTTGCTCTTAATAATGACTGGGATATTCGGCAACTGGATGTGTCAAATGCATTTTTGCATGGTGATGTTCAAGAAAAACTATATATGCATCAACCCCCTGGATTCAAAGATCCTCAGTTTCCAGATTATGTGTGTCAACTTCAATGATCATTATATGAGCTTAAACAAGCCCCAAGAGCTTGGTTCAATAGGTTGAGAAATTTCTTATTACAAGATGGATTTGTAGATTCCAAATGTAATCCGTCTCTTTTTATTAAAAAGTTTGGGTAGCATATTACAGATATTTTGGTTTACGTTGATAACATTATAATAACAAGGAACTCCTCTCAAGTCATTGCAGACACAATCAACAATCTTGCTTACTCATTTGCAATCAAGGATCTTGGAAATCTTCATTACTTTCTTGGTGTTGAAGTGAAACATTCCTTACAGCAGCTACACCTATCACAAGCCAAATATCTTGTTAACATTCTCAAACATTTCAAGATGGAACATGCCAAGCCATGCAACACTTCAATGGCATCATCCACCAAACTCACTAGAGGTGATGAGGAGTTTTTAAAGAATCCTACAGAATACAGAAGTTTAGTTGGAGCTTTACAATGTCTATGTATTACAAGACCGGATATAGCCTACTTTGTTAATAAGGTATGCCAATTTCTTGCTCAACCTACCACTAATCATATGAAGGCTGCAAAGAGGATATTAAGGTATTTAAAGAACACTATGTCTCATGGACTTCTATACAACAAAACTAATTCAACACAAATACAAGTTTTTAGCAATGTTGTAGGAATAAATGCTTATAGTGATTCAGATTGGGCTGGAGACCCAGATGATCGATATTCTTACACTAGATATTGTATTTTCCTTGGTCGCAACTTGATTTCATGGAGTTCTCGCAAACAAAATGTAGTTTCCAGGTCTAGTACTGAAGTTGAATGTAGAGCATTAACCTTAACAGCATGTGAAGTATTGTGGTTATGAATGTTGCTCCAAGAACTACATCTTCCTTTCTCTACACCTATGGTTTGGTATGACAATATAAGCACAATACATCTTGCAACAAACCCCATCCATCACGCTCGAACAAAACACTTTGCTGTTGATTTGCATTTTATTCAAGATCATTTGGTGAAGCAACATTTTAAGGTACAACATATCAGTTCAAAAGATCAACTAGCTGATTCTCTTACCAAGCCCGTTGGAGCTACTACTTTTATGAACTTCTACAACAAGCTTTCTCTTCGTCCCCTACGTTCAGCTTGAAAGGGGTTGTTAAATTGTGATTGGTTCATTCTTTGCTGATCTGTAAAGTTTTCCTTTTATTCTTTTGTATTTGTTGCTATTCCAAAGAATGTTCTAGAATCGCCTTTTTGACTTTGGTTATATATAGCATTTGTAAACTGCTTTGTGATTATTGATTGAGATCTACGATATTATCCTCCAATTCTTGTGCTCTTCTTCCCCATTTTCTTATCTTTGATGTCATCAATGACCTCAGCAGGAACTATGCATGTTATCCATGCCATTATTATTGATTCCACACCGAACAATGAGTAGGTCATTACTTAAAACAGTGAGAAGAAACCAAATTTCTTGAAGTAATATGAAATTTTTGATAATGGTCAAAGTGATATGAAATTCACATGATATCTAATGTTCTAAAGCCATAGGGAGCCAACATCAAGTCCTGATGAATCAATATAAATCAGCACTGCATGGCACATCCACTGATCACCAAGATTTCCATTCATCTGTCTGAAAGCAAACTACAAGTCGAACAAAAAGGACACTACAAGTCAAGGTCAAATATCATGTAATTGAAACCACGTCCTGACACTACATACTGCATAAGACATTTCTTGTTTTTGTAAAACCCATGGTACCACTAGTATCAAATTGCAGGTACAAACTGTACCCTTGTAAACTTTTGCCAAGAACCCTCAACATACCATTAATGTAAAATCAATTTAGTCAGGAAAAGGCATGCTTTGACAAAACGTAAATTGCACTTACACCGGCTTTGTTGAAACTGGATGCATCATGTAGTCCAATCATCTCAGCAATTTGATGAGAATAATCTTCAACTCCATCAACCATGATGGAACCAGAATGGAAAGATATTTGCTCCTCCTCCAGCATCATCCTACAACCACAAGGACCATCAGGGACCAGGATGTACAAGAATTACACAAAAACAGTAATAATTAGTATGGATGTGAAGCTTCCATTTGACAGATCTCTCAACTAAATCTGTGTGCCAACGGTTAAAACAAGTAAAAAAAGGATAGCCCAGAAAGAAACAAGGCAACATTACCTCTTTGTCAAACTGCCTGAGGAGAATTCTTGTCCAGTGATCTTCACGTTCCCCTTCCAGATGAAGTCCCTCCCAGTTGGCCATCTGAGAGGGATCCGATAATTTTGTGGCGGCAAAACAAGACAAGTCTTTTGATTGGCATCTTGGATGCATCTACGCTCATATTCGACCATACCAATATCGAAATCTTCTGTATCCGTCCCCTCTGTAACATTATAATAACATGGGACATGATTCTCATACTGTGGTGGACAGAATTGGAGCACCTTAACCTTTGCCATGCCAAGAGAAAGCTCCTCAATTTCCAAAAGATCTGTGAGGAGCTGCTCCTTGAGTCTCCGGTAACCCCGGTAGATATTAACCCGTGAAGAACTCGACATGGAGATGGTCCAATATAGAGAGACAGGGATAGCAAGCACCAAAATTAGAGCCAAGCTGAGCTTCAATAAGAAAATGATCACACTCACTTTGGATCGACAAGCTGCCGCTGGGCTCTGCAGGTCATGTGGGTTCAACCCAAATCTAAATCCACTTTCGTGGTGCTTGGAGAGGAGGGTGTAATGTGATGACCCCCAACCAGAGCCGAGACGACCACCGCCACCAGAGGAACCTCTATACAGTGGTCTCAGCATCACCATGCGACCCCAATGCACGAAACCGAGAATTCAAAAGGCTGATTTGTAACAAGATATAAACAAAAGGACCCCTCCTCCTCCTTGTCCCCTTCCTCTAGCAAAACAGGTGGTCAATCAAGTGAAGAGCGGTCAGGGTGGGGAAACAGTTCCCACACACACCACCAACATCAGATGTGAAAGAGAGGAGGGAAAGGCTGGATGGGTTTAGCTGCGTTGTTCACTGTACACACACCAGCACAACCCAGTGAACAAATGAAACAGAGTAAGACCAAAGAGAAGAAGAAGAAGAAGAAGAAGCAGAATAAGAAGAAGAAGATGGAATTCAAGTGCGAAAAGGGAGTGATGGTGAGGAATGGAGAAATACCAAGATGAAGAAATCGCACCCTCTTCCTCCTCCTCCTCCTGCTGTTGCAACTCAAGGCGTGGGGCTGAACTCACGGCGTGGCTCCCCCTCCCCCTCCTCCTCCTCCTCCTCCTCCGACCAGACCAGCAGCAGCATTGGTGGCATCACAACAGATCGAGAACATCCGACCTTCACCTCCCCAAGCAACCCCTGCCAGTTCTTCCGCCTTCTCCTTCCCCTACCTCCCCTGCGAGTGAAGACCAGACAAGCCGAGATGCAGAGCAAGACGCGTTTCTCTGGCCTCGTTTCGTTCCACTTTGGTGCGTTCGAAGAGAGTTATAAATAGAATTAAAGAAGAGATAAAAATAATAATTTTTATAATAATTAAAATAAATTAAAAAATAAAAATATTATCGTAAAAATAAAAATATTCTTAAAAATTAATAATAAGGAAAAGTGAGCTATGCCTTGAAGTACGTTTATGAACAAACTTTTTAACTTTAAGAGTTAGAAAAGGTTGAAGTTAAAATTATATAATAATAATAAAAATACATAGTAATTTGAGTAATAAAATTTTATATATTAAAATTTATATAATAATAATGACGTTAAAATTAATTTTAGAAATTTTAAAAAACTACTGTACCGTTAATTTTGTTAATAAAATTAAAATTATATAATAATAAAAATAATAAAAATTTATATATTAAAATATATATAATAATAATAATATTTTAAAAGTTAACCAGAATTGATCAAGAGAGTTTCATTGGTTTCAATCTCATTCTTATATATTATTATTATTATTATATACATTTTTATATATAAAATTTTTATTATAAAATTTAATTTTATTTATTTCACTATTTTTAATTTTAATTTTCAAAGTAAATTCATTGTGATTTATTTATTTAGAAACCAATTAATGGTTTAATTACTAGTTTGTTAAAATTGATTAAGACATTCATGATTAGCTATTGTTATTAAATAATTATCTTTCATTTCTATATATCGTTAGTCCATGAAAGTATGAATTCATGATAATTATTTCCTTAAATCATTGTCTCATGTATATGTAGCGTCACTAATTACCGCTGAATCGATCAAGTATATTTTTTTGATAATTTTATTTACATGATTAATTACTATTTTTAAAATATTTTTTAAAATATTTCTAATTTAAGCTAATAATCTCATAAAATCTAACTACATTTTAAATAATGACTTAATCGTTTAAATTAATCTTTATGAACATCATTATTTGTTGCCAAATCACTTATTAAGTCATTTTGTTCACGATTAATCTTTTGTTGATCAATTTGCATTAATATATAGAAGTCTTTCTAAAGCACGAGAAATGATAATAAACGATGAAAAATAATAAATTTAATTTTTTATTATAGAATTTTATTTGCAATATTAAAACTGGTTACGGCAAAAAAAAAAAATTTGAATAATATTATCTAAGTGAAAATTTAAACTCAAAATTTGTAAATTTTAGGAAAAATCTTTTAACCATTAAGACATCATTTTAATAAGTAAAGGTAAAAGCAGACGAAGAACTTTTCAAGTATAGAATTATTTTTTTTGAAAAAGAAACTAAAGAAGTGAGTGCGTCTCTTGTTAATTAATGACCATTTAATTGCCTGCACCAAAATACAGATCATGAATGCTGGTGGCGGGGAGATCTGAGATCTAATTTAATTATACAGGTGCATTTCACAGATGAAATTTTACTTTCCTCGCTTCTGCATTTTTTAAAAAAATTTAATAAAATTTTGAGAGAATTAAATGCGAGAATGCCTTAATTTGGATCAAGAACCACTATTTATTTAATATAAATATAAATAAATTGACTAATAAAAAATATTCATATAAAAGTTTTAATTTCACTTTTTTTTTAATGCGAGACTATTTTTGTTAACATAGTATATAAATTTTATTTTATTAAAATTAATTAACTAAAAAAAAGACGTTACAGTTAAATTTATCAATTATTTTTTTCAATGTTAATGAAAATATCTCTACAATTACTTGTACCCAGCATGTACTTGCGGAGGAAAAGTATTGCACGTGCAGGAAATGAATTTCACGTGCAACAATATTGTCGTCACTAAATAATAAATATCAATTAATTTGATTAGGTTTGTGATTTTGTTTGTTTTTACTTCAATTAACTTCGAAAATTATAATTAAGAATAGTAAAATACATGAAATTAAATTATATAATAAATAACGTGATAAAAAAAATTTATATTATAATAATAATATGTAAAAATTTATACTATACTAATAAGCAAAAGTAACGGAACAAAGTTACAGAAGGGCGGAAACCAAATAAATAGGTGGCGACAAGTTTCAAAGCGCGCATTGGGAATTGGGAAAGTGCACGCACGATCTCATATATGCGTGTGCAGCGGCGCTCACGTGGATTAATTAATGCTCTTGTCTGTTGTGTACACATTTATGATGATGCGTAAATCATTACGTAATTATTTTTTATTATATATATTATAACATTTTATAATATTATTTATCAAATAATTTTAACTTTTATATTATAAATTATACTAAAATAATTATATTATAAATTATATAATTTTTAGAAAAATATGAATCTTACTTCACTTAATTCTATAAATTTTATATATTAAAATTTGTATATACATTAGAAGAAGTGATTTTAGAAGTTAGTTCCAAACAAGATTGAACTCATTTGAAAATTATTTTTGAACTTTGATTTCAATTTTATATAAATTTTTGTATATTATTATTATTATGTAAACTTTAATGTATATATTTTCACCGTACTAATTAATTATTATACAGTTTTAACTCTATTTATTTTAGAATTCTTAAAAACTTTATCTAACACCCAGAGTTGATTGAAGTTTTTTCCAGATGTACTCTACATCAAGAGAAGAGTTTTAAAAAATTATGAACTCTTGGGATTAGTAGATAGCCCTACATCGACAAACATGAAGGTTTCTGATGACTTTGTACAGAAAAGAATCTATCTCTTTGGATGCATTTGGTAATAATGTATTTTAGCTTTAAACATTGTAGAGAGTTAGGAGTTGACAGAGTTGAACTTCACCGTAAATTATAGATAAAAACTTGTATATCGAAATTTATACGATAATAATAATACATGTTAGTATTATTCAATACTTATTCTCTTTCTATACTCTTGTTGTTGCACTAACAAGATCAAAAGTTTGATCTAAAGGTCATTTGTGATCAAATCCAACTAAAATTTTGTAGAATTGTTTGTGACTTGCTTCTCTTTGGTTTGAATGGTTAGATCAAGAATCAAAATAGCATGGAGCAGAATTCAAAGGAGGTTTTAGGCATGTTATGTCAGTTCACTCCGGAGAGAAATTCAGTTTGAGAGATAAAAAACAAACTTTGTTTAATTTGGGTCGAGATTTTACTACTAGATTAGAGACTCGTGGAGCTTTCATTTGATGGATATTTGAAGAGGGTGAACCTGGTTGATCTTTGTTGTAAGATGAGACGTAGGGGAACACCATTGCTCGATCATGCTTCGTAGTGAAAGAACATCACAGATTAGGGAAGGAGTAGACGATCACCATGAGAGAGGAACGAGAAGTTGAGTGAACTGAGCTTAAGACTTATCATAATTCGCTTCCGTCAAGTTTCACGATTTTTAGAGTAATAGAGCGAAAGTAGAAAATTTTAATACAAACAAAGTCAACTTTTTAGCTAAATACTAGAATACTCATTATTATTAATTATAATGAAATTTTGAAGGGTATTGTTGAATGATAGTTTCATATCAGATATTTTATCCATGAAAATTAAACTTATAACGTAGTGAAAATTCCTTCTAACTACTCAATTAAGTTTTGTTGATATATGATATCACTTTTAACGTGATATTAGAGTACCAAGTTGTAGGCTCTATCTCTCACCAAAAGTAAAAAAACACATGCCGTGCATGTGCAGGAGAGTGTTGGCTGATAGTCTCACATTAGATATCTTATCGATGAAGATTGAGTTTATAATACAGTGAAAATTCTTTCAACTACTCAGTTAGATTTTATTGATATATGAGATCACTTTTTACAAAATGTACATAATAGCATTGTGAAGGTGTCTAGTTAAATCTTCGATCCTCACATTGGAGAGTTTTCATGATAATAATGATTTTTCGTAATTACGGTTTGATTACCATTTTTAATCGATTTTTAGTGTTTATTTCATTATTGAAAAGTGTTTTAAAATTAAAGATTCGTTTAAGATTTTTTTTTTTTCCTGCAACGATTAATTAATTAATACAAACCAAAACGGTCGAGCCATGCAGTATAATAATTAATGCTAATCGGAAATTAAATTTCAATGAGCGTAAAAATTGTAACCAAAGGCAAATTAAGGATGTGAGGGGTTTAAGTAATTGTATGAAAAATAGGTCGTCACATTCAAGGCCTGTTTGGACGTTTATGAGTAATTTTTTTCAACTTCTAAAATCATTCTCAATGTCATTATTATTATACAGATTCTAATGTATAAATTTTTATCATTCAAATTATTATATAATTTCAATTTTGTTCACAAAATCAACTCTAACTTTAGTTATTTCTAACTCCTAGATTTGAAAAAAACTGCTCGCAAATGCACCCTTGGTTCCTAAAGTAGGTTGAAGTAATTTTAGAAATGGTGCAAACAAGTATTACTTTTTTCGTGCAGGAGTCACTCTACCTTTTTTTTCCAAATTTTCAGGATGTTGCCACTCTTGCACTTGTTTGTCAGTCGCTTTGTTTTTTTTATAAAAGAAAGAGAGAGTGGAATATGACAAATGAGAAAAAAGAGAAATTAAGGAAAAGATTATATTCTTACCTTTTCAAATTTAAGATTTAAAATAGCTTTTATAATAAAAAATATTTTTTAAAATATAACATCGTCAAATTAAAACTTCATAAAATTTGTTGACATTGATTTTTAATTTTTTTTAATAAAATAAACTCTTCAAATAATGTTAACAATATTTATAATAAAAAACTTTTAAAGGTATAATTGAAACTTTATAAAAGTTACTACTTTAACAAACAAATGTAATTCATGAATTGTCTTTTTAAAAAAAAAAACACTGTTCCTTTAAGACGTAACTACAGTATCGCAGTTATACTTTGAAGTTAAAATAAACACACCCTCGGTGCATTAAACATAGTCAGGATAAAGTGTAAATATATTTCCTGGCTATCATATGTTCTTATTTGTTCTAAAATAAAGACTAATTATACTAACCGGATGCATTACAATAACAAGAAATATAAGATAGACAATTCAAGTGTAGAGTTTAAGATAGACAATATTTAAGAATGGAAGCCAATTATTAAAGAAGCAAGTAGGAAAATTACTTGATCAAGCTTATTAAATAACTAATTTTTGATGATATCATCTGAAGTATATATTTTAACTATATATTTTGACTATCAAGTGTATTTTACTATTTTATAAGATTAATCTTTTAGTAATTGTTGAATTTAATTTTAGAATCTTGAAATGTGATTCATCACATTCTTTAACTATAGTAACTGTTGAATTTAATTTCCTGGCTCAGTAAAAATATTTTACGGTCAGTTTCATATGTTTTATACGAATACTTGACATTTAGAAGATTTTCCATGTAATAGATATATATAAATATAGTTATTTTACTTTTATGTTGAGAATTTCTTTTTGATAATTGTGATTATTGTTATGTTATTCTTATAATGATTTTATACCTAAGAAACGTGAGAATTAATCATTTGTCTCAATTGGTATAATATTTTTAATGAAAATATTCTTTTATCATAAAAGAATTTTGAAATTTAATTGTTAAGAGAAGTTGTATTATTTACTAACATAAGAATATTCGTGTAATTGTCTACTCTTATACATACATAAGTGACTGACTGCACATGGAAAAAATGAATATTCTATTTTCTTCCCTAAATTACATGATATTAGAGTCAAACCCTTCACTCTAATTAAAGAAACAAGTCTGATTGAGTGCATAATATTCATCATATATCTACTCTAATACTCACAATTAGAGGAAGTTGCATATAATTTAAAGAAACTAGTCTATATATATCTAAGCCATCATCTTAGGATGGGGATACAACATTTAATTTGGACTTTTTTTACAAGGCTTATATGTAACTTTAACTTTAAGGGCATTAAAAAGCTTTAAGACTATGGCCATGTTTGTTACCAATGACCTCGTTTGTTTTAGTTTTAATTTTAACTCTAATTAATTACTGTGTAACTCCAACTCCATTTATTTTATGAACTCCAATTTCAATTTTATCCCAACTTCTAAAATTAACTAGAGCTCTCCCCAAATAAGGCTTATGTTTTGAGCCATAACTAGTATAGCTTTATATACATTATTAAAGAGACTAGTATATATGTAACTTTAACATGTATATATGTAAGCTATATATAAATGATGAAAAAAAGAAGATTAATCAAAAATTTCAAGACATTTAAATAGTAGAAATTTGTGAAAAATAAATAAGTACTAAGATCAAGAATGGTATATTAAGAAAGATGAATTTCAACATATTGAGAATGATGATTTTCATCTTGATTTAAATTTGGAAAATTAAAACTACTTTGTAAAAGTATGTAGTGTTATTTAATTTGTTGTGATTATTATTATCAATTGATTAGAAATTTACTTACTAGCCAGGCCTTTAGAATTTTAGCTCATTATATTTTATTAATTTGTTTTATTTTACATCTAGAATCTTGATTAGGCATTCCACATTGGTACGACAATGGTGAGTTTGTTTGGCGTTTTGGTGTTTTTTTAAAGTTGTGATTGAGTAACGAATAAAATATGTAAAAAAATAATAAATAATATTTATTATAATAATATGAAAAATTACGATGAAATAAATAATATAAAAATTATTTAATAAATAATACTATAAAATATTACGATACATAATAAAAAAATAAAATTACGTGAGATAAAATGCCCAGCCAAACAGGGGCAATGTGGAAAGGACACATGTACAGATCTGTTTAACAAAAAATGAATGTACATGAAATTTTATCATGACATCAAAATTAGTTTAAACACGTAAAAAACTGTTAAAATAATCTATATTGATAAATATAAAAAATAAATTTAACTTAATATATAAAAAATTCTTTCACTTATAATTAATTAATTTTAAGATAAAATTTTAACAAGTTAGAACATGACAAGTCAATTGTTCATAATTGATAAGAGCAAATTTTTATATATAAAAAATATAAATTCTATGATCATTTCTTTTAGTGTCCTGTCAATGTCAATGTATCACACATTTGCTGAGTATTTATAATACCAAAATTACTCGAAAATACCAAAATTAGGCTAACAACTTGGAATATAAGTACTTGATTGGAAGGAGTATGAAATTAACAAATATAATGATAAGAAGCAAATTAATTAACATACCATGCTTACAAATTAAACCCTAAATGGGTGGAAGAAAAATCTAATTAATTGAGGATAGTGGTCTTAAATTTTGGTGTATTGGAAAAGATAAGATGTTGTAATGAAGTTATAATAATAGTTGATAAAAGTTAATAAATGAAGTCATTGGGGTCTAGTTCCAGATCGTAAGCTGTAAGCATCGATCTAGAATGCTGAATGCCCTCACATGAGAAAACACGCATGCAATCACAAACATTCAACAACCAATTATAATTATTCAATCCATGAACAACAGTGATGATCAATGTCTTCACAGATATTTGAATCTGTCAAGTTTCTATTCTTCCAGAACCAAAATTGTTCTCCTGTTGAACAAAAGATATGAACAACATCATAACAACATAGAAAACTGCACAATTAATAACAGCTAGCTAGCAATCTTTACTTGCATGGCATGAAAAAAAAAACATTACTTGTATATCATTTAAAATTTATACTTACCTGTATGTTATTGAAATTTTTTTTGACATCTCTACCATTATTACCCTTTACGAGAATCATATATTTTTAATAGCATGCAAGCAAAACCAGATATGACCCCTCAAAAGGCAAGTAATTATCAAATTTTTGGATGACTTGCCAAAAAAAGTTTGAAGCTATAACAACAATGTATAAATGAAAAGTAGCAATTGTTATGCGACTTAACCGTATTTCTACTGGCTGATTGTTTGACCAATGGTTTTGAACCCAAAATTGTTATTTCCTCTTGACCGAAACATTCACTAGCTGGTGTATCATAAGCACTTACAGATAAGGAATAGTGGCCAGGAATGTCAGACAGGATTAATCTGGTGCCAATTTGCACTTTCATTAACCAGAACCATTCCTAGCCTAAACCAACTAATAAAGGGTGTTGGGCATCTGTCCACTGGCCTATGTTTATTAGTAGAGTCCTTGTCAGTTCGGCAGATCACACAATTTTTCTTGGATGTAAGGGCCTTTGAGGGCTGGAAACTGCCAGCGATCTAAGGCAAATGCAGGATGGACTCCCCTGGGTTTGCACCGCCCACATGAAGAAAAGCATCGAGTCTATGCACCTGTTATGGTTACCAACTTGAGCAAAAATTTGAGCCCCACCAAATGTCAAAGGCCACTGCAACCTTCTTGTGGGCTGCTGCCTGTTGCCCCAAGCACCACATCTTTATCTGAAAAGGGCCGAGGTATTCATGGATGGTAGACTCCATTAACAAGTTTCCAGTTGAATTCAGACCTGGCTGCCCTAATACGGGCAGCAAGTGCCTCACCAGCACCTCCCAGACCTTTCTTTCCAACAAGCTTTGTGCCATAATTATGGTACAGCAAGCTTAGTCGTTTTTCATCCTCCTCCACCTGCTGAAGCTCCATGATTTGCTTTTTGGAAAATAAGCCATAGAGAAAGAGAGAACCAAAATCCGGTTTATTGTTGCCAATTACCACCCGCAACAGCGTAGCAGACTCAAGATCAGTAGACTCAGGATCATATAAAACCGAGAAGCTACCAAAATTGAGATCAGGGTTCTTAAACAAATCGTCCAAATCAAAACTTTCCTGCTCCACAGCTGCATTGGCAACATGAATTATGGGCCTTTTCTTGTACATCCTTGAGATGTTAGCTGCCTCCCTTAAACCACTAAGGTAAGCTCCATGCATGGTAGCAGGATAGCGCCTGTTGGTTGCCTCACCAGCAAAGAAAACCCTTCCATTCCCCACATCCTCTGCCAGGATGTCGTAGTCATCACCGGAAGAACCAACGGCAACATACGAGTAGGAGCCATATGCAAACTTATCCATCCCCCATCGGGTACAAACAACCTGGACTGGATCAGGTACTTTGATCCCTTTAGGAGAAAATATACCCCTCAACACCTTGAGAACCTTGTGAACAGACTCATCGGGAGGCACAGTTTCAAAGTTGACAGCAGATTCCCCTGCAACCAGAGCGACAAGCAGCGGACCACCGGAGACAGACGAATAGCTGTAAAACAGAAAGAATTCCCCACGCTGCCTCGGATCCTCGGTCAAATGGCCGAATGTATCGATCCCTCCACCCCAAAAATCATAAGGGAACAACATTGCCACCTTATTAAGCAAACCAAATCCCAGCCTCTCTATGGCATCTTGTTTGTTGGATGGAAGAGGAGGAACAAACTCTATGGACCCCTTCTTAAGCACACCCAGTGAAGCAGTGCATAGTGCGGCGTCTGCACGGAAGACATGGCCTTTGGTGTACACCATAACACCATCGCTCCCATACTGGATTCTATCCACCTTCCTCCCGTAAAATACGGGGAGATTCTCAGCAAGAGCACTAACGAATCTGGCATTGCCCCCAGGTATAAAGCAGTGATCGCCCCCCATCTCGTATGGATCATCCTGGTCCCAGTATGCCATGGACAGTTTGGAGAGATCGGTAGCATTTGCATATTCCAAATTTGCAAGATGCCAATCCAGGAGCATCCGTTCCTGAGCATTTTCCGCCACCTTGTACACCTGCCGGAAAGCCTCCAGGGCCGTGCCAAGGGAAGCATCCACCGATTTGACCTGCTCCATCACCGCCTGCCGGAGCTTGCACGCCTTCTCGAGCAACAGATTGAACGCAATCTCCACATTCGAGTCGACAACCGGGTCGACGGCGCTTCCATCCGGTAGATACAGCGGGCACTTGTCCCGGACCTTGTGCAGTGGGAAGCCCAGCTGTCTAGCGAGCACGCCAAGTGGATTCCCATTGATTCCGGTGATCACACTCCCACCAAGGTCCACAGCCGCCACAACCCTTCCCCCCTTCAGCTTGCGGGTGAGCACCCGCCCGCCGGGGCGTTCCCTTCCCTCAACCACCGCAACCTTGAATCCCAAAGAAAGAAGATGTCGGGCCGCCGCAAGCCCGGCGAGCCCCGCACCCACTATTATCACATTGGCGTGGGGCGTTGGAGCAGTCCCCCACCCGGCCTCCTTGATGCACGGCGAGAGTCCGAAATTGATGTAACCGTGACGAACCAGGAACGCATAAGCAGAATCGACGAGCGCACGATGTTCTGACCTTATCGACTCCATGGCTTGCTCCGGCGTAAGCCGCACCGTCACGTTCGACCTCCACCGCGCAAGAATGTGGTTCCTGACCACGATGTAGTTCGCCTGCTCTACCCCACCGATGCTACGGATCACGTTCGCCTCGATCTCCTCCTCCGTCAGAGAGTCCCCGGGGAACCCCACGGACAACGCGATCAGCGCCTCGACGTTGAGCTCGTCCGCCGGCGCCCCGCCACCGCCGCCCCCGCCCCCGCCGCCGTAGGAGGAGCGGGGCGGGCGGCCGCGCCTGGGCTTGGAGGGGGCGTCCGCAGCGGTTCCTTCGATCTGCATCTGGATGATCTCGTCCATCAGCTTCTCGCTGTAGGCGTTGGGGGGGCGTGTGTGGGGACGGAGCACGCGGAATGCGTTCGTCGGCACCATCTCCGGGAACTGCTTCCTCCGTCGCCGGCGCTTCCTGACAGGCGGCTGCGCTTCCGATTCCCGTTCTGGTTCAAGCAGAGGAGGCCCCGTCGGGGTTGCATTCGGAAGGGTTTCGGCGGGGACGGATTGGGGAACATCCCCGACGGTGAGGTTAGATTCAGAATCAGGTTCGGGTGGCGGCGGCGGAGGAGGAGGAGGAGGAGGAGGAGGAGGTGGCAGCTCTGGTTCCTTCTCTGGCTCTGGTTCTTCTTCCATGGAAGAGGAAGGAAGGAGGAGAAGCGAAGGGATCGTGTGATGCTCCGTCGGAGGAAGAGGCGACGATCAGGAATTTTCTTGAATAATCGATTTTTTTAATGTAAATATTCTTTTTTAGAAAATATAATATGTAAAATTTATTTTCAACCTATTATTTTATCTTCAAAGAATTTGTATCGATAAATAGTAAGACATTTAATTTATTATTTTTTGTTATTTTTTATTATCTCAATCATCGATATTTGTTACACACATGTTGATGTGTGATATATAGCTAATTTACGTAAATATTAAAGGGCAATGTATATATTGATGATAAATGTCAAAGGAATTAAAAAGCAAAAGTATCGATGAGACCTTTTTTCTGGGAAGTTATGGATTTTATTACAATATATTACGGCCTTCGAAAACTATCAGGAATTAAAAGAAATAGTTTTTCGAATTTAATTTATTTTCAAATGCAAATGCAACGGTAAAACAAAAAATAAAAAGGAGGTTATTGGATTCCTGGGATATAATGTAAAAGGTGCAAAAGAATGGGGTGAGAGAGGCTCGAACTCTCGACCTCAGGATCACCCAGACATGCTATGAGACCTACGCGCTAACCAACTGCGCCACCACCCCTTATTGCTCACTTCTTGAAAACAAATAAAGCCAACATTTATAAAACCTACGGGCCCACCCACGTCCCCTCGCATGACAAGACAACTCACAGTTTTAGTTTTTTTAATTATTATTAATGTCATTATCATTGTATAAAATGTATAAATTTTTATTATTTTAATTATTATATAAATTTTAACTTTATTTATAAAATTAACTTTAATTTTAATTTTTTTTACGTTAACTGAAGTTCTATCTAAACGTACTTTAAATTTAATTATTAACATCATCGACGTGTTTGAAAGCATTTTTAAAATAATGCAATATAATCTACAAAAAGCAACAAATCACATACATATAAAATTGATAAAATTAACTCCATGATTAACATCCATGTACATTAATTATAATTACCACGCACATGTCATCCTCGAAATTTAAGAATTCTTCCGATCCGAATCTCTGCAATAATGCAAATGTACTCGTACTGATTCCACATACATATCGAACTAATTAAGATCAAACTTTTTTGATTTTAACAAAGATCGATCGATGTACATATATTCGCATGATTGATTAATTAATTAATTAATTAAGCTGCGCGCGCGCAGGCCGTGAGAAAGGAAGATGTATTGGTGAGCTGTGGCCTTTTGCTTTATGGTGGGGCTTGATGGCCTTTAACATTTATTTGAACATTTTTAATATTATATCATAATTTTTTATTATATATCACAATATATAATGTATAGTAATATTTATTAAATATCTTTAATATTCTATATCAAAAAAATTATACTAAAAACATCCAAAAGTTGATGGTTGTAAACCGTGTAATTTGTTAGAAAAAACGTAAACCATACCTTAGTTTGCCTCGTCTAATTTCACCGTTTAAGCAAATACTACTTATTTACATCAATATTTGTATCTATATATATATATATATATATATATGGGAAAATACTTTCAATGGCATCACTAAAGTTATTTTTCTAGTAGTGTTTCAATTTAGTGGTATAAATTAAATTTTTTAATAATTCATCTAACCAGTATAACTTTGGTCTTCAATTTCTTCTTATGTACACCACAATAATCCTTACCATCTAACTAGTATTCCTGAGTTTACACCTATAGAATACTATATTTGATGACTCTAGTGACAACTTCTTTCCATTTACCTTCATTAATTAAAAAGTCATAAATCTGCATGTTATGATTCTCACAATGTATCACTACCTCCTTCAATCTCTCTTTTATTGCTTTTTAAATCTCTTCTTCATTATCCCTAGCTTAATTGAATCCCTTCTTGATCTTTTTCTCTCGTGTATATATATATATGAAAAAATAATTTAAAGTTAAAAATTATTGGAATTAAAAGTAACTCTAATAAAGTGAGAATCATAACATATATAGTTGATAATAATCTTAGTCTGTTGTTAATTAACTTTACAGAGTGGTTTTTAATTATCAACCACTCTGTAATCATCAACCACTTTGTAAATGTTAACTTGAATCTGTAATTATCTATTTACTTTTACATCCATCTGTTCTTTACAGAGTGGTTGATAATGATAGATAACATTTCAGATTAAACATATTTTACTTTGTACTTAATATAATTAATAGTTTGTCGGTCTAATTAACCTTTTTCTCAATAAATGTTGCAAACATTTTTCCCTCAATAAATATTCATTCATGTTAAATGAAAGTATAATCAATGTACTTAATAAATCAATTTTTAAAAATATGAAAGTACACCTGTAACTCGTCGGTAGATCTAATACTAATTGACGTCATTCCGTGTTCCATTCGATAACTTTAAAAAGATCGAGGAGAAAACAAGAGAACTTCCAGGAGGACGACAAATCGCAAGTGACGATGATTGGGGAAAAAGAATCGCAAATCCCAAATCTCGAAGGTGACTTTTTGTGATTTTTTTTGTGTTAAAATAAATGAACTACTTTTATGCTAGTATCATCGATGAGAGTTTTTTTTTGGATACTCTCTCTCTTGATCAAATCACTATTAATGTTTGATCAAACAGATACCTACATAACCATTTTACTCAATATATATAGAATATTAAAGTATATATATATATATGTATGTATGTATGAATGGACGGAGATGAAGTCCAGCTCACGATGTGCGGAGCGGCTGTTTGCGAGTGACAGAAGAGCACATGGACGAGAGCTGCGCACACAACACCACCTCTACCTTCTACCTCACACCATACCATTACCAAACATGCCGGCCCGCCTCCACCTGCTCCATCGTAACAATCAACTACTTAAATATTTTTTCTCCCAGCTGCACACGTACGTACGTCTTCCTCGTATTTAATATATTGTCGTATTAATCGAAGAACACATGCATGCAGTGATATATATATATATATATATATATGTATATGTACAAGCGGCCGGCCGGCACAACATTTTTCAAAAGAAGATATCGTAAAGCTAGCTACCCAGATCTGGTCTCTATAGATCGATCTGCTGCATGCTTAGTCATGCATATATACATGCATCGATCTTAATTTCAGAAGAAAATAAACCTACGTACGCGACATTTACGGTTCGACCACCACATGCAATTAATTAATTAATTAACAAGTCCATCTAGTCATGACCAGCGGTTTTTGGTTGTCATTTGCTTTAATTGACAGATGGAAAATTATATTAATGATGGCCGGGTGTGCTCGATAAAACAAGTAGCTAGCCAGCTGGTTGCCGTGGACTTGGTGTGTGTGTGTGTATATACATATACATACATATATATATATCAAAAGACAACAAGGCACTACTTTTGGGGAATAATTGGACTGATATGCGACCAATTAAGTGAGGGAGAAAGGCGCGATGGTGGAGTTGGTGTACGTTATTCGATCAAATGGGTCCTCAGCTGCATGGGTTTGGGGGTGGAAAGGGGTGACGACAGAAGAGTGGAGGCCTTCTTCATTTGGTGACGGACTTTTGGACGTTTAGTAACGGATAAGTCTATCGGTAAATTAAGATTGATTTTCCTGCAGTGTATTCAGCAATTAAATACTAATATGTGTTGTTGCAAGGGGCTATTGAATCACATGCAGCCAATGCATCTGTCACTGTAAGCCTGATGTATGTGTCACTAAGGTAGAGGGTACGGGTGCATGTGAATTAGAAAATAGTAAGAAAGAAAATCAAGAAAAAGTTATTTCTTATTGTATTTGTGTATGATGTGAAATTATTTTACTTATGATTTCTCAACATATATATGGAATTAAATTATGATTTTCTGACGTCCTTTACTGTGAATTAATACACAAGAAACTAACTACGACACAATTTGTGTAGGAGCCATTAATTAATGCTATGACTCTTCACGTCTTTTTTTACGCACATTTTTAAATTACGTTACTTCTTTTGAATAATTTTTAGTAAAATCTTTTGTCATTTTTATTTCTCATTCATTCTTGAATTCTCGTCATTTAATTTTTTTTCCTATTATTTCCGTGTGCACAGACAAATTAAATCCTCTCACATGCAGTCATATATTGATGGGTACCTTTAAAAATTAAGGTTTTGGTTTCGGAAGAGGCGTACACAGGAGCTAGCAACGGTGGAAATGGAAAGTCTTTGTCGGAAGGAGGTATATTAATTGAGGAGAGGAAAGGGAGACAAGCAGGGCAGGAAACACAAGTGGAGGTGAGGTGAAGAAGGGTGTATATATATATATATATATATATATAGAGAGAGAGAGAGAGAGAGAGAGAGAGAGAGGGAGATGTGATGATGCAGCTGTCATTCGATATCCAAACACCTTACATACAGCAAAGAACCTCTTGCACATGTCGGATCCAAATCACAACCTCTCCAGATTCCCTCCCAGCCCCCCTTCTGCCCTCCTCTGTTTGTTTAATTGGCCCCCTCCCTCTCCTCCAAAAGCCTCGTTTGATGGAAGAGGCAGAAGCAGATCGCAGAGGTACGTACACCCCCCAGAAACCAAGACTGGCCTGCAGCATTTTGCTCCTTCTTCTGTTTCTTCATCGTAGTCCACTTTCTTCTTCTTCTGTTTCTTCGTCGTAGTCCACTTTGATCTCCACACACACACGCACGCACGCACGCACGTACACCATCACACGACTGACGTACGTACGTACGTACGTACGTGCATTTTGGTTAATTTGGATGAGTTATATAGATCGGTCGGAAGGTGTACGTACGTGGGGATGGCAGCAGGCGGCGGCGGCAGTACGTACCGGTCAAGGTTTGGGGACACCACACGGACGAAGGTGTTTGTGGGAGGGCTGGCATGGCAGACCCCCAACCAGGAACTCTGGCGATACTACGAGCAGTTCGGCGAGATCCTCGAGGCCGTCGTCATCACAGACAGAGCCACCGGAAGATCAAAGGGCTATGGATTCGTAAGTCCGATCTTCTTCCATCTTCTCCGAAATCTTTTACCAATTCATCAACACCAACACATACATATGCGCCCCACTGCATTATATTTTACCTGCAAAACCAAATTACGTACACGTCCTAGCTACCACCTAATTAAACCATTTTTTTCTTTATTTCACCTAAGTTTTCACACAGAAAATCTTCGTAATTCAACGTAAAAATTAACTTTATTTAATAACGAACTCATGAATAGAAAGCGCGGTTAACAGCTGGCGGTCCTTTTCGAACCTCCACCTTCTCCCCTGGCGACAGCTCACCCTCACATTTTGTCGGGTTATTGTTTTTTCTAAATTATTATTTTAAAACATATTTATTTAGGAGGTAAAATTTGTTTGAATAAACTTTGTATTTTTAAGAAATGATATGATTTACAAGTATTTAAATATAATATTTTAATATAAAATATTAAAATTATTTAATAAATATTATTACAGACTGCTACAGTAGAGTACGTACTTGAAAACGAAATATACAGTAAAAAACGTCAAAACAAACGAATTCTTTAGTATATTTAGGAAGTTTTAAGATTAATATCATGAGATTGAAAAAAGCACTTGTTGATTACCGCAGGTGACGTTCCGGGATGCGGAGTCTGCGAGAAGGGCGTGCGTGGAACCCAACCCTGTGATAGACGGAAGAAGGGCCAACTGCAACATCGCCTCCCAAGGCCTTTCCGGTGCTTCTTCTCGGGGTACCCCCCTCGTCTCTCTCCCGACAACCAATCCATCGTCATGTATGCTCGCCCTCCCTTTCCTCTCACGCCTTGCGTTTTGCAGGAAGGCCGCATGTTGCGCCGCACCACCCTGCTCGACCTCCCTCCGGACCCCCTCCGCCGCCCGCGCCTCCCTACCTTCCACCTTACGGGTCAGTCCACCTATTATCATCTTCCTCCTCCATCGTTGCTTAAAATCCAGTACCCATCAAAATGCGAGCCTTTTCAGTCCGATCAGGAACTTGAGCTAATTTATAATTCCCGATTTATTAGTATTTTTTTCCTTTTGTAAATAATAACGCAAGTTGGTTGGTCTTCTTTAAATGGTATCGGAAAAGGTAGGTCCCACGTCTGGCCAAGTAGCAGAACAGGCACGATCCTAGAGTTTTTTTTTTTTTTGACAATATAATATTTCACGATATCATTTATTAAATAATTTTTATATAAATTATATATTTTATTATTTTATTAATACACGGTAAAAAAAACAGGTATACATAGAAATGAATGTCTAGACAAAACAACAGGCCCTTCAATTACGATAATTTTTTAATTGGTGAGAAGAGAGACGGTCGTCGGTAGGGTAAAGAAGAAAATTACTACCGTTTTTGACATATTCATTTATTTTTGCTAAAAAATATTTTTTAAAATGATATCTCAGTAGTTTTTTAAATTTTGCTAAAAACTATTTTTAATTTTTATATAAATCTCACCTGAAACTAACGTTGTCATATTTATAATTAAAATGATATCTTAATAGTTGAAAAATCTCTTATTAGACTTATGACATTGTATTCAAAATTTTCTTGAAATAATAATTTTTTTAAAAAAATTAATATCGTATTCAGGATGGGTGGCAAAACACAACAAATTTTATGGAAAAGAACATAAAACACTAAAAATATTTACAATATTAACTTATGGAAAAAAACATAAAACCTTAAGAACTTTAAGATCTTTAAGTTTGAATCTTCACTAAGATTTATACAGACTTCATTTATAACCATATTTCTTAGACTTGGTTTAGAAATAGAATTTGCAAAAATTATTACTGTGTAAAATATATGTTGTAATAAAAGTAAATTTTTTTTTACTCTAATTATTAAAAAAGTAAAAAATATAAAAAAAAAGTTCATCTCTATTAAAAGAAACTTAAATTCTCGATATTATCCGTAAAAAAAAACATTATCCTACGGTGCCACGTGGCTCAATCTCACGTGAGTTTGTTCTTGCGCCGTCGGGCAGGTACGTGACGTACGCGGCGGATTACGGCTACCCCCAACCGGTAAGTCTCGGATATAAATCTTATGTTCCGGCCGCCCATGGCAGGCAGCTCTGAGCAGACCATTTTGTTTGGGTGCTCAGGCGATGTACAGCCCTCAGGCGGCGGCCGCTCCCCAGTTCTACGGGCCCTCCTCCTCCTCCTCCTCCTCGTCGTCGCCGTCGTCGTCGAGGGCGGGCGTGCCATACGCTTACGCGCCGCCCGTAGGGTATTCGATGCAGACCTCGCCGAATTTTGGGTTGTTCCCGTTCGTGCATCATCGGATGCAAGGGCCGCCACCACCGTTACCCTACGCACAGTACGCCGCCGTAGGTCAAGCCTCTTTCTCGGCCTCGCCGCCCACCGGATTCCGAGCCCAAGCCCCACCCACAAGACCTGCAGGGCATGACACCCCCGCCGCCTCAGGTAATCACAGAATGATTGATGTATGTATATGTATATCTGGAACCGTAGGTCCCTGTGGGGAGGATGATCGATGTGTATATATGGTGATTGCTGAAACAAATCTTTTGGGTTGCCAGAATCTGAGGCCTCCCTGCAGCAGCAACCGTCCTCCACTGGAGCCCAGCACGAAAGCTGATTTGCTTTTGTTTGCGTTCCATCTTCCATGTATGTACGAAAGCAGCTAGCAGACACCACTAAGCCAGCTTGACACACAAATGAAATGCTATTGTTTCCCGTTCGATCGAGAACTGGATTTAATATCGTTGAATCAGTCTCTCTCACCTCGAGTGTTCACTCGATGTGGTAAACCTTAGATTGGGAATGACCTTTTACATAATTTTGTCCAATAAGCTTTTGTAAGTATATTTTAACATGATATCAGGTTCAATATCTCGAAGAATGGGTGGGGAGGACAACCCTGCGGCGTGCATGATTGATCTTTGTGGTACTTGTATGTGGAGGCGATGCAAGCCTGTGAGTTTTGTTGGAATAGTCTTGCATTGAATACGATGTAATGGATATTATCTTTACAGGGTGAAAGACTTTTTTCTCGTTGTTCAATGACTCTTAGAAGTGTATTTTTATATAATATCAAAGTAAATTTATAACAAAGTTACTTTAGTTTGAGTATCTTGCCTACATAATATAAAAATACTTGTTAACTTTAGAGTTTGCCACAAGTACAAGGAAGTGTTAAGATAATCTTATATCAAGTGTGATATAGTGAACTTTATCTTTGTATTACGAAAGACTCTTCTTCCATAGTCTAAAGACTTTTGGAAATGTATTTCTATATGATATTAGGGTAGGTTACTTCGATTTGAATACCTTGCCTAAATAGTGTAAGAAAGACATTTGTTGATTTGAGAGCTTGTCGTAAGTGTAAGAAAGTGTTAAAATAACTTTACATTGAATGTGATGTAATAGACTTTATTTTTATATTGTGAAAGACCCTCTTCTCATTGCCCAAGAACTTTTAAAGTATACCAGACATAGAGAATGGTTAAACATTAATCTCTATTTCTTTTAATTTACTCCACACTAACTAAATTTACCCTCTTAATTGATGCATTTCTTGATCTCCTAGGTATAACTAATCTTCAATAAGTGCGGTTGAGAATTAAGAAGTGTGTAGATGAACGACTCTCTCGATGAACACTCTCTCATCGAACGAGATTTAGGTGGAAGAAGAGAAGAATGTCATAGATTTATGTGGTTTGGTAATTACTTACTTCATGGGTGTTGGTACTTTGTAATCTTACTATTGCGGTACATAGATACATGTTACAATCAGGCCTACTTATAGACAATAGTCTCATGCAATAATCCTAAATAGTCTGTCCAATTTAGCCTAAATGTGATGCCTTCTACGTTAGGTGTGGTCGATACTTCAATTTGCCTAGATGCTACACCTTTGTCTAGCCTAAATGTTCTGGCCTCTACGTCTTGTTTGGTAGCACTCCATTGCTAGCCTAAATGTTCCAACCCTGTTATCACATCTGACCTAAACATTCCAGCCTTTATGTCTTGTCTAGCAACACCTTGTCACTAGCCTAAAAGTTCCAACCTTGTCATCATGTTTGCCTTAAATGTTCCAACTTTGATGTTACGTTATGACCTTGATGTTCGATATAACGTCAACCTAATACCTTTTCCATCCTGTCTATCCTTCAATTTAATCGATCTCTCTTTGCACAAAGGTAATCTCTACACCTGCTATCCTAATAAGTGCAACTTTTTATTTAATTACTAATAAATCATTTTTAACTTTATCCTTTATAATAAACATTACCACCCTTCCGCCTAAATATACGTGTCAATAACACCAACATTTTTCCACATAATCATTCCTTGCAATCTAACATTCAAAGCCACCACCCTTTCTTGTCCATAGAAAAATTAAAATTACATAATCTGACATTCGTAAGAACTGAAGGTCCATTTGAAAGAAAAATTTTCTCAAATTCTTATATATAAACTCTTATCTCATAATTTATCATCCACCTTATCATTATTTGATTAATTCACTGTATATCGTACGATATACAGTAAATATAACTAAAAGACTTTACAACAAACACAAACTTGAATTGAACATGAATTCTCACGAATGTTAAACGTTAAACCATCGGTTGTTATTGTTACCCCAGAATTGGAAAATAAGTATTGGGAAAATAAAATACCTGCACACAATAGCGGCACCCAAACATAGAAAACCTGATTGATGATGGTTCTCCGAAAAGGGAGCAGAATTTTCATTTATATCAAAAGTGTTAGAATAATTCTATATTAATAAATGTAAGAAATAAAATTAAACTTGATATATAAAAATTCTACTAATAATCAATTAATTTTAAGATAAAATTTTAACATGATATCAAAGAAATACTTGCAGACATAAAAAAAAATAAAAAAAAACTACAAGTAAAGGAGAATGTTAAAATAATCTTATTTTGATAAATATAAAGAATGAAATTAAATTTGTATATAAAAAACTCTCTGTGATCAATTGATTTTGAAATGAAATTTCAACCAAAGGAAGGTGTAGAGACTCACACGGGCATACGTGTGACAATATAATGTCCCTTCTCAAGGTCGTAAATCATTTTGAAGTGTGGTCTCTGCCACCTTAACACCAAAACAATGGCAAGAACAAGGAAGCATAAAATTGCGAACAATACGGCGAATGTGAATGAATTGTCACCCGCGACGTGGTCCACACCATCCTCCTCCGACTTGGGCACCACCGTCTGCACGATAAACGCACCCAACGTCCAACCCAAAGCGGCTCTTCCACCCTGGTCCATCAATCCAATGCTGCAAGCGCAGAGGAACGAAGACATTGTTGGGTTCAAATTGTGAAACAATCAGGAGGATAAATGAGATCCCAAGTTGAAGCAAACACAAGTAATGTGAAACGAAGCATGCCCAACATGAAAAATCCAGGAAAAAAAAGACCTTCCTCCCCACACTAACCCGTCATCTATACGACACCTTGATGGGGTGTTTGTGCTTTAAAAAATGATGAGAAATAATAAAAAATATTAGGTCAAAATTTTTATAATTTCCTACCATTTTCTAAAAACATAAATCCTCCCTGAGGTTGTGAGGAGTTGACGGTTACCAAATGACTGCCAAGTAATACAATGAATGAAACACAACATTTTCAGATATGCGTGTGTAATGAAACACAAAGCCATGCTGAATTTAAAATAAGCATAACAAGGCACGCTTTGAAGTGATAGGATGCTAAACTTGCATTTTCATGGGCAAGAATGTACTGAAATAAATTTCAAAAAGAATACCTCCTTTTGTTCATAGGAATCCCAATGCCATCATGTAATAATGAGACAATATATGCAGACGAGAAGCAATATTTCAACAGATCAGCCTCGTCAACGCCAAAATGTTTCTCTCTCAGGTTTTCCCAATCACCATGGCAGTAATGCCTTCCAGCAGCCTCCACATCTAGGAGAGACACTCTGGGGACCGATCCAAACAGCTGAGAAATGGAAGCCCAAGGTAGTGAGAGCATAAATCGCCACAAACGCAATTACAGAATGGCTGCATGTTGCCATGCAAAAACATCTCGTGTGAAACGTGAATTAGTTGGTGTAACAATGCCAAGAGATACCGACCTCTGATATATAGAAGACCTTGTCCTCGTTGAGATTCTGACCTTGATAGTTGGGAGCAAACGTGTTAAGTACTCCACAAGGAGGATTTTGGCAGATAACTACATTTATAAATGGTGAAGCTGTTGTCAGAAAAATAGATCGGAAACATTCAGAAAACAGAAAAACACGTCCCCTTTTTGTGCATTATCAAAATCCACTAAATCATGCTGCAAAAAACGCATTTAAGTAGACAGAATTGTGGTATGACTTTATTAAATATTGCAAAATTCATAAAATTACTCCTATCTATACTTGAGAAAAAATTATTACACATTCACCATAAAACACAATCAGCTCCTCCTTTAAACCTCTGAATCTAGCAAAGGATGGAAGTGATATCATATCATTCCATCATACCATAGTATCCTGCCAACAAAACCAATGCAGGACTTCCATGGTATCTATGGCAAGTTGTTTTTATTGCCTAGCCTCAGTAGTAGACAAGCATGAAAGTGAATACCAAAATGGAAATCACACAACCATTGGCCAAGCAATATCTTAAGAAACTAAGGCAACTGCCAAGCTAAGAAAAAATTAAACACCAAACATCAGATCATAATGAACAAACACTAAAGCATTACTACTAGGAAACTTGGGAACTACCTTGCTCTTCTTTTAGAAAGGCCAGAATTTTCGATCTACAAGCAGAGAAATTGCCCCATGAATCACCAATGAGTTCATGATCACTCGCATTTGATTGAATACTTATATTATAAGATTGAGCATATCCCTTGGGAATGCAAGAAATCATCTTAGGTACCTTACTAAAGCTGGGAGCTGCAAAAACATAGAAAACCCATCAACATTAAGAGCAAAAAGAACAATATTAAAAATAAAGTACAAAAAACAGTATACTAATGATGTGATACAATGATAAAATAATTGTTTTAGATAATGACAAACGAAGCTACTTATGTATGTGGCAAGGGCAGCCACAACTGAAATTGCTTGGATAAAGATTTGATGCATGTTTCTTACTGCTCAGAGGCATTTTTATTTGGTGCAATATCAGTGACTAAGAATTTGATTCTAAATATGCCAATTTTACAAAAATAAAAAAAAAAACTAAATTACGGGAAATTCGTACTCACAATCTTTTAGCAATATATATGTTGCTTAATTGTTTATCAAGAATACCATGTTCTAAAGTGGCTCTTAAGCTATAAAAGGAAAGTGGTTTTCCATAACAATTGCTTAATTGTTATCTGGTGCATCTCCAGATCAAGCAACCAGTGTCATAACTGTCCTGGGTTTTCTTCAGCCTGATGACTGGTTTGATGGTGAATATTCACAAATCAAGTGACTGCAATCTCCTACGATGACTCAGTAACCAGCCCCGTTTCTGGTATGTTTGACTGTCTGATTGAATCCTTTGCTTGCATGAGTTTTCCATTGGTGCTCGATTGGTGTAGAGGAGACCAACCAATTGTGTACAAGTCCAATACCCATGCAGAAAAAAGAAAAAAAAAAAACCATGCAGAGTGAACCATGGATAGGCCTTTGGCAAACAAGATAGATGATTTCATTGACCGTTGGTGAATCAGGTTTTAGGAGATCACTTGAGCAAGGGATTTCCAACCAGACATCACACATCAGTGGTCTAAATAGTTCTGCCATTTGGAGGAGATCTAAAGAAGTTAAGGGTGAAGAAAAAGATTATTTGGTGCCGTTTACCTTTGACTATTTGGTAGGTAAGATGGCAAGAAAGAAATTTCAGGATTTACACGTGACATTTGGTAATTGGAAATTAAAATGAAACGAAGTGTTAGAATGGTTAAATCCTGTTCATGCAAATAATCAACTTAACCGTAAATAGAAAAAATAATTGATCGGGGAGGGTTTCTGAATTCTGAGCAGTATAGTTGTTGCTTTCTTTTAGTCTATGTTTCTCTTTTCTTTCTCCTTTGAACTATCCATAATCTCCCTCTCTTTTTTGGACAATCATTTGATAGTCATTGCATTTTGAGAACTTTTTTGCATTTTTATGAAGTTCTTACCACTTCAAAAAAAAATTAGAGAAATTACTATCTTCTTATGTAACAAGAGATGCAGAAAGCATAAACAAATAATTTATGTGTACAAAAAGCTTACACGCTATAATGGTCTTAGAGCTGTGCATATCATCCAAAAAATCCCAAGCTCCTTCCTGCATGCATAAAGGGCAGAATTTAAAGATGTAGCAGAAGACCGATTAATCTGGAAGAGAATTCCCCAATGGCACAAATGGATTTAATCAAGTTTTGTGTGCATAGGTTGTATTTTCATTTGAACAGTTTTCTATTTTGTTAAATATATTTAATTACAAGCTTGCTCCCTGACTCATATGCATTGGGTTGCCCAGAGGGGTTATGCATTGGTTTTTCAGCAGAAAATGAAGTGTCCCAAGTCAAAGGGTGACTTCATGTTGGGCTGGTTTTTGGGCCCATTACACTTTTTATTGCCATGGGGTTTTGGTTTAGTCTCTCCCATTTTTTACCTTCCAATTTTTGCAAGCAGCCCCGGTCTAATGAATAATATTGTGGAGTGATTTCTTTTTATTAAAAAAAGTGTGACTCAAACCTTTAGAAACTGTTGAAAATAAGAGAAAGGAAACAAGTTGCTTGCAAGAATCACAATGAAAGAGCAGTCACATGCACAAGTCGATGTAGTGGAGTCACCTATCGAAGTTGCAATGTAAGAGTAATCACTTACACGAGTCGATGTAACAAAAGAAGAGTCACTTGCAAGAGTCATGGCATAAAAGCAATCACCTACACAAGTTGATGTGACAAAAGAGTAGTTGCCTACAGGAGTCAGTATTTGTTTGTGCAAGTTGACATGGTGGAAGAAGAGTCGCCTAAGAGAGTTATGACATA
The DNA here is from genome assembly GCA_024699675.1 of Amphibolis antarctica. Lineage (NCBI taxonomy): Eukaryota > Viridiplantae > Streptophyta > Magnoliopsida > Alismatales > Cymodoceaceae > Amphibolis > Amphibolis antarctica. Next base: position 44,761 of record JAMKPZ010000804.1, read on the forward strand.
GTCTCATACATGAGTTAGTGTGGTGAAATCACCTATTGGCATTGCGATGAATGAATAGTTGCCTACACAAGCTGACATGGTTGAAGAGTCACTTGTGAGAGTCAAGGCACAGGAGTAATCACTTGCATGAGCCAATGTGACAAAAAAGGAGTTACTTGCAGGAGTCACAGCGCAAGAGTAGTCATCTAAGTAAACCAATGTGACAAAAGAGGAGTCACCTACAAGAGCCACAACATAGGTGTAGTCGCCTACACAAGCTGATGCGATGGAGTCACATGTGGGAGGCAGGGTAGTTGGTTGAACCACGAGCAAAAGAATAGGGAGTGAAGGAAAATGAATGAAGGAAAATTCACTAAACCATCGTGAGTGGAAAAGAGTTTCCTGTTTATGTACAAGTAGAGATCACTTGTCGATCAACACAATCAGAAGAGAGTGATACTCATAGACGTGAGCCAAAGGAGATTACTACCACTACTAAAGGAGGAGGTTGCCCAACCAACGAAGAGAGAGAGAGACCTAAGAATGCATTTAAGCAGGGAAATAGAGAAGGAGAAGGGCTAATCCATTAAGAGAAGGGTTAGGTTTCCCTCCCTACTTAAATTTTCTTCTTAATTGAACTTACAAAACCTAAGCTCTAATAGCATGTTGAGAATAAGAAAAAGGAAAAGAGTTATCTATTAACTAAACATAAAGTCTTTTAAACATAACATATAAAAGTAATATTTAACTAATATGAAACTAAACCTACACATGCTTAAATCCTAATAAAACACTTACTTCAACAGAAATATTAGGTTGAGTTTAACTCTTCTAGAGAAGTAAGACTATAGGTTGTTAAAGGAAAGTTTGGTAACATAAGGATGACACTTCAATAAAAGGTGCTCTTAGCAAAATAGTTTGACAAAAGACTACTATTGGGAAGTTGTATCTTATTAGTTAGGTGAGTGGGCATGGAAAAGGATTATAGAGGTGGTAGAGGAAGTGCACGAGGGCTTGTAGATGATTTTAAGGGATGGACAAAGTTATGAAAGGAAAACTAGGTGGGCACTATCCATTAGAGTTTTTTTTTAGTACATTTCAAGTTGCACAAAGCAAAAGAGTAAGGTTTATAGATGTTTTGTGAGCCACACAACAAGGCTAGTTTGGGATATTCCTTTGCATCAAGATGTCAATGATACTAAGAGCCTATTTTTGTTTGTTAGAGTTAAGCGTGTATTAAATTGTGTTGTAAGTGAGTTTAATTCCACATTGGTTGAGTATTAGTTATCTTTACATAACTTATACATAAAAAGGTTTTGTATTCATGAATGAGATATATCCAATGTTCTCTCTTCTTATTTTCCACATGGTATCAACTCTTAGGTTTTGAAAGTTTATTAAAGAAAAATCTTAGGTGATGGAGAGGAGACCTAGACTATGTTTGTTAATAAGGTGATGTGAGACTTTTACTACACGGTATTAGTTGTACATAGTAGTTATAATAGAACAAGATAAATGTACAGTAATTATAGCAATTTCTTTTATTGTAACATTAAAAGAAAAATTCCAAAAATAACTTCATTGCACATTTTCACCTCGAAAAGAATTGAACGAATTCTTCAATTGATAGAGTTTATCGTTTAATTTTGTAATATGAAATAAATATCGATAAAAATAAAATCAAATCTGATATCATTGTAAAAAAATGATAGACAAAATAAAACACAAATAGAAATAAACAGGATAAAATAAGAAATTTCAATCATAGTGAAAAATATTTGTTATATACCAATATGTTAAAAACAATTTTACTATTTTTGTAATTATCATTACTTATTTCATAGTTGTAACATAACAAATAGAAAAAATATTAAAAACGACACATGATTTACTAATACAATAATTCACAGTGATTGTGACAAGGTTTTTTTGCATATGCATTTTCTATGTTACAAAAAGTTACCTGTAGAAACTTAATATTTATTATTAAATAAATAATTTTCATTGATGGAGGTAAAATTGGAATATGAATATGTTGATAAAATAAAATTTTTTCGTATCATGTTAACGTAAAATATTAGATAAACATGTAGATTTTAACAGTCATTTAGAATACGAATTCTTCGATGGATAGAGTTTATCGTTTAATTTTGTAATATCAAATAAACATCAATAAAAATAAAATCAAATATGATATCACCATAAAAAAAGACAAACAAAATAGAACACAAATTGAGAAAAACAGGATAAAATATGTAATTACAATCATTGTAAAAATATTTGTTGTATACCAACATATTAACTCAAATATTTACTATTTCTGTAACTATCGTTACCTATTTCGTCATTGTAACGCATTAAAAGTTAAAAATATTAACAATGAAACATAATTTACCAACATATTAAATTGATTTTTACTATTTCTATAACTATCGTTACCTATTTCGCAATTGTAACGCAAAAATAGAAAAAATATTAACAAAACATGATTTAATGATATGATAATTCACTACGATTGTAACATAGGGTTTTTATATATGCATTTTCTATCATTATATTATAAAAAAAAATTTACATAAATTTTATTGTATGATATTTAATAATAAATAAATAATTATCAAGGGTAAAATTGGAATATAGATATTTATTTGCTAACGTGTAAATGGGTGAATTTTTTTTCAACGTAGCATTAGGTTTTGTGGTGGGGGGGTGGAATTGCAGTGCCCCACCGCACTCCACCCTGCCCTATTCGCAAATAGGGGCCTAGTTGTCACATCCTTTCAACCAACTTCTCCATCTCCTAACCCTGTGCCTTCCATTGCAACCTCCTTCATCTTCATCTCCTTACTGGTCTCCCCTTATTTCTACAACTGTCACCTTACTACAACAACAATCTCCTTCTTGTTCATTAGCAGTCTCCTTCCTTTGTGTTACCTCCACCCCATCGTTGCCCTCTCTCTCTACTCAAGAACCACTTTATTGTGGAAATGAACTAGGGTAGGAGAGGAGTTTTGCTATTTACAAGCAACACTACATTAATAGTTGACAATTTCTTCCTTTTCGATGTGTGATGACCTCTCCATCATTGCAACTCCTTGGTCAAATCCTCTTTGTTGACTTGTGTAGGTGATCCTCTTCGTTGGGTGCACGTAAATGACTCTCTTTCATGTAAGTAGCTCTTGTCACTCGCTTCATTGCTCTCTTTTTTGGCAATCTCTCTAATGGACGACTCTCTTTTGCTTCAATGACATATTGTCCTTAACACATCGACTCGCCGCTAGCTCTCATCCCTCCCATTATTGCCATTGCTTGTGCCCATTAAGGTTGCAGATAGGAGTGGAAGAAGAAGAAAAGAAAAGGAAAAAAAAAGGGAGAGAGAAGGTGAACATATCCATGCCCTCTTTTAAGCAATAATTAGTCTGATTTTTATTCTCTCGATAATGTGTCATAACTTCTAAGAAACATACATTTTTTATAAAATTTGAGAAAATGATAGCATTTCTGTGCAACCACAAGGTTACATGGATTAAAAGCAATACTCAATGTTCATCTTTGGATATCTTATCCATCACAATTCATAGCATTGTGTTCTTAAAATTGCTGATGGAATCAAACTACAGCCAATCCCGAACAAAAAAATCCCACTCAATAAAATGACAAACTTGTGGCACCCCCACCAAATGGACAGGTGAGCCACCCTAGGGCCCCCACTCTTAACCTTTGCTACCCAAGATAAGAGCCACCAATCAGATAGGAGTCCCATGGTAAGCATCACCAATTGTGTGGGGATCCCAAGGTTAAAGACATGTCTAATGGGAGTTCCACAAGTTCACCATGTAATTGAAAGGGTTTTTTTGTTCAAGATGAGCTATGGTTTGCTAAAATTCTTCTCAATAACACATAAACACCTGAAGTAAACAAGGCCAAAGATGATCTCAAGGTACCACCCCTTGAGAATGCCTATGGCAAACCAATAACTCAATTGAAATAATGTGAAAAAATTATAAAAAAAGAAATACAGACATAAGATGAGCTATAGTTCGATAAAACCCTTCTTAATAATGATTTCAAGGTGACATCCCATGGGAATGCCTATGCCAAACCAATAACTCACAAATTATGAAAAAAAGAAATACATGCATAATATGTCAATAATGATCCATTCATTCAACTATATGATAAAGTAAACAAATGATATAAAACTATAATGCATAAAAATGTACAATATTGATATCAACATGGGGGGATACTATACTATATACAATATTGGTTTCTATATAGATTTCTTCTAGGTAAACTATACAATATTGTATATTTAAAATTTTCTATATTGCTTATTATATCAAACGAAGAAAATTTTAGTGTAGATAGTTTACGTGTGGATAGAAGATGCAGACATAAAATAGAACAAATTTCTATGCACTTGGGAATAATAAAAATTTACTCATGTATTTGTATGAAAAATTGAAAATAAAAAAGAAATGATAAGAAGGAAAAGAAGAAAACAGAGAGTTAAGAACAATAACCTGAAGTGGTAGGCCTCATATAATAGCAAGGCCACTTGATGGATGAGTTTTTACCCTAGGGTCCATACCCACATAGTGATTTTTTACTTTGAGGGAGCAACGATTTTTCTCCCAGGGGTTAAGAATCACTAGTCAGGTGGTGCACCCAAGTCATCAATTAGGTGGGGACGTTGACGTGAGTCACCAATCAAGTGAGGACCCCAAGTTAAGACCCATTGATTGAGCAGTGGTGCCACAATCTAGTTGTGTCATTAATAAGGAATTTATCAAACCATGGAGTCTAAGCATTATGTGCAAGGGTTTTTATGTTATGTGTATGTATATTTAGTTTTACATTGGTTACGTATCAGTTGTCTTTATATACGCTCTATAAATAGAGGGACTTTGGTTAATGAGATATCCAATCTTTCACTTATTTTCTTTTTTCTTAATATGGTATCGACGTTAGATTTTGAGAGTTTAATAGAGAAAAACCATAAGAGGAAGGAACTCTAGTTGTTACCTCCTTCTAACCACTCTTAATTTGATAGCAACCTTCTCTCTCTTTTTCTCCTCTTCATTCTCTCTCTCCACACAATCTCTCTAGCTTGGGACTCACCATCATTGCCCCTCTCTACTCAAGCATACTCTCTATCCCTGCTCTTTCTCTCTCTCTCTCTCTCAAGCCATTCTCATCTGTGTGGCTTCCTCCAAGTCACCCTCCTCCATGCATCTCCCCCCGACATGCAACTCTCCTCTGATTTGGCTCATGTAGGTGGCTTTCTCTGCTGGGCAAACTCTTCCATCCAACAACTCTGATCGTCGCACGTGTTTGCCTTCTCTACCAACCTTCCTTCATCACATTCTCAAGCAAGCAGCCTTTGACACTCATGTAAAAGATCCTCTTATAGCATGGGGTCTAGAGAATCTCTCAAGAACCCCTCTTGCGAACTTCCAGCATCAACATCTCCTGTCAAACCATGTCTTGCAACTTTTTTGTGTCACTGAGTAACCCCCTTGCCTGCGCAATCTCGTTTCTGCTCCTTCACCACTATGGAAAGGAAAGAAGAAAGGGGAGGAAAGAAGAAGATGGAGAATAAAAAAAGGAGAAAAAAAAGGAAAATGGGAGATGCTGTGGAGCACAAGAAAATGTAAAAAAAAAGGAGAGAGAGAAGGGGAGTAAAAAAAAGAAAAAAAATGGTGGAAGTAAAAAAAATAAAAAATTATGAAATGGAGAACAAAAAAGGTAGAAAAATGCTTAATATTCTATTATCAATCATTCAAACATTTTTGAAGTTTATGGAACACCTCATATTAAAAATCTATACTTTCTTTTAAGGCTTATAAGATACTTCAATTTAAAAATCTACACTACTTTCTTTTGAAATTTGTAAAATACCTCATATTAACAATCTACATTAAATTTCTCTTATTGGATAATTGATAAAAATTACATTTGTAGAAGCATGTGTGTAAGCATTTTAGTATATTTTCTTATACAATATTCCTACTACTTTTAGATTTCTATTTATTATTTATCTTTTTTGTTTATGTATGAACCTATTACAAGTTAGATGCTCCAACTTGAGAGGGAGTGTTAGAGTCTAAGTATTATGTATTAAGGTTTCTTATGTTATGTATATGTAGGCTTAGTCCTACATTGGTTAAATATCAATTGTCCTATATATCCTCTATAAATAGAAGGGTTATGTTTGGTTAATGAGATATCTAATCTTCCACTTATCTTCTTCTTTCTTAACAAAAATTATAGCCTATTCTCAATAACCTAAAACAATAAAATATCACTAGCTTTCCTTTCATTGCCACATGCAAAAAATAGATGATTAGCATCCTCAACCTAATGAGAACAAAGACACAATTCAAACCTGTACTGCTAGCCCATCTAATTTTACAATCCAATGATCATAACTCAAATCTGTTATTGGCCCATCTACTTTTATATACCTTAATGACTACCCTTCCAAGTTTGAAGTATTTGCAACCAAAGAACTTCACTTTCAAAATGAACTTGCACATCCCAATCAGGCACAAGGTGACCAATGGTTATCATAGTTGCCCATGAGCACTCATTAGTAGTCACCAGGTGAGAATGTCCTTGCAATTGATGGAATCCACTATAGTTCATTTCCAACTTATGGTTTTTAGATTGATGCCGAGCAATAGATTTTGAAGGAAAACAATTTGAAAAAACACATTTCAGATTCCTTCGTAACTCCACCTTTAAGAGCATCACGGGGAAATTTGGCAAGGCATGTCCTAAATTAAAACACCACAAGGTTTTGGCCAAGGTATATAGCCCAAGAAATTACTCATAGAAAGTAGCAACATTTGAAACTCACTTGCCATTTATTTGACAGTATAAGAGTGTTTGTGTCATTGGAAATGATAGGAAAGGAATAGGTGGGAAGTGAATTTCTACCATTTTCGATGTTTGTGCAAGATAGCCAAAGGGGATTTAAATTCCCATTAAAGGTGGTATAAAAGGGGGGATGGGAAATCCTTCCCCAAATTTCCCATCCACCCACATTTGAAACGATGAGAAAATCTCTTACGCCCTAAATGCCACTCCTTCAGTGCTCGAATTCCTCTAAAGATCGCTTTTCCTTCTTCGAATGTCATTGCTATGGTAGGAAGGTTCAAATTTTTACTATTACCATTAGGGCTTTTCATAGGAAATGAAAGAGATGTTGGGTAATTGAGTGCACATTTGGAATAAGTAACAATTTACAATATTGCGAGGTTAGATGTCATTCCACTTTAAAAACAAACAAAGATTGTTTTAGCATTCTTTCTACTTCATAATTTCATTCACAAGGTAGATAAATACAATTTACTTGAAAATTTTGAGGATGAACTAGTTGAAGTTGAGATTGTTGATCATTTTGAGGTTGCACAGGTAAATGAAAAAGATGGAGTATTTTCTAGTATTGGTGCATCCAATGTAGAATGAAGAAAGGAAATAGTTGATTGAATGCGTGAAAAAATTATGTTCTCTATGTAGGAGAAAAAAAATTTACAATTGGACCCTTTATATCAAATAATGTTTTGAACTATGACTATAACAATGTTGTTTGTACTCATGTTATGTTCATTAATGTTGAAACTATGTTTGATTATGAAATTGTTTGTTTGTATTAAAATTAATTTGTATGAAAGTAATTATTATCATTATTTAAAAAAACATTAACAATAATATTTGTATAAAATGATTATTTTTTCAAACTTGAAAGATTTTTTGGTATAAAAATAATGAGGGTAACTATATTTTGAAGAAAACAATGTAGGAAAATATTTTTAGTACAATAATATTTTGCCTTGAAATTAAGGCTAATCATGTTAATTCACTTTTCACAATTTCAATTTCTATGAATTTCAAAACCTTACAAATGCCAAAATTTTTAATTTCATTTTATTCTATTTTGTGTACAAGCACCTCTGACAAAATTCATTTCCTGACATTTCTATTTCTCATCAATTTCAAATTTTCTGCCATTTCTTTTTTAGTCAATTCTACATGCACAAACACCCCTTAATATAAATTAAAGTATGGAAAAAAGTTAGCACAGAAATGAGATACCTTCCTCTCCCTACCCCTGTAGGGATTTAAATTACATTAAGGTTCCATACTCACTATTGGAAAGAGAGATGCACAATGCATTTTCATCTTCCTGCCATCTCCAAATCCACTTTCACAAGTTCTTGCAAGTTTGAAAGTTGTCAGATGCCCAACCCACCAAAATGCCAAGGATTATAAATATCATTCCCTTTTATCAAATATATCTCACCAGCATTCCAACCACTTACCCTTCCACAATCTCTCTTACAAAACACAAATTCCAATACTTTAGTCAATCCAATGGGAAGCATAGACACTAAGATGCTACAAAGAAGACTTTTGAGCAACATAATTCTCCACAAACTTATCTAACAGTTCCAGTCACTTTTGCTTGGCTTCTTAATGGAAAAAGCAAAAATTCAATGGTACTACCTTAATATTGTGGTTCATAATAGTAGCCATACTGTTCAAATCAGACTCAATAGTATTAACTCCTATGATTGAACTCTTAAAATAATTAATCTTGACTACCACAACAAGAAGAAGCTTCATAATGGTACATCTGTTTTGTGGATGTGCCACAAAAAAAAAGAGAATGAGACCTACATTTCTTTTGGAACGACATCTATTTACTGTACTGCAGAAATCTTTATAAGTTGCTTCTCAATCTCCCAACCCACTAACCATCATTGATAGCTCTATTACACATCTAAGGAAAGTACATTTAACACCTGAATTGAATGGTAAATACAAGAAAGGAACCCCTTGCCACACCCCTCTTTGAAAATGAAAAGACCCATGACAAAACCCATTGAAAGTACAAAGCTTTTTTCAAAGGGAAGCACCTAACTTATCCAACTAATCCATTTAGTGGTAAAGTCATAGAAACTGTGGTAATATATGGATGTAATGTTATATGGGTCATGGATATTTGTTTAAGGGTCTGTTAATCCTAACACCCAGTATATTCTGTACTTTACCTTAATTAAAATGATCCTTCTTTTTGCCTTGCACTTCCTTTACACATGGTATCAAAGCCAAGGGAAACCTAGGACACATATCTTCCACCGCCATCACACCTTCATTGTTGTTTACAGTTCGTTGCCGTTCACCATCATTGTCATTGTCAGCTTGCTGTTCCCGCCAACACATCGTTGTCACTCCCTGTGCACAATGTGCATGCTCTTATCTCCCTACACATGTCATTTGCCGTTGTTGTCTCCCATGCACAAGTGTGCACATCCCATCTGTGTGTGATGTGCAAGTGCCAATGAAGGATTCCTAGTGATCTCTCGTGATCTATAGACATGTGGCTATCGAACCCCGCCCTTTCCTCCCTTCTGCAACCCTCAAGTGTGTTGTCTTTTTTATGTCTTTGTTGAGGACATTTCCAAGTTGGGATAACGATGGCTTAATGTGATTCAATCATTCGGTAACAATTTGGAATTATGATGAAGCTTAATGACCGTAACTACCTAATGTGGTCCAAAAGCTTCTTCACATTTGTTACTGCATAACGAAAGAGTGGTTATCTAGTTCAACCACCACCAAATATCAAGGATGCTTCTTACAACAATTGGTTTGCCAACAATTTAACTATAGTCACGTAGCTGGAAAACAATATGGAGCCCCATGTAGCCAAGGGAGTTATGATGCTATGTCCTGCCAAGGTTATTTGGGACACACTGAAATAGATGTATGCAGAGGAGTATAACATTTTATGCGTCTATAAGATATATGAGCAAATTTTCACCCTACATATGACTGATCGATTGTTGGCAATATGCATACGTTGTTTGAGGAGCTTCATGTCTATCAACCAACCACTATAGATCTAACTATCTCGCATTGGTATAAGAATGACCTACAAGTTACTGCTTTTATGTCAGGTCTCCTTGCTAACTTGGCATACCAAGTTCGGGGACAACTCTTAGGTAGTGAGACTACTCCAGATTTGGGGACAGCTTTTGCTCGCGTCCTCCGCATTTCTAAGGTGGGCACTCTAGGTGCTTAAGATGCCTCTGCCCTGGTTGCTAGAGGCTAGATTGACAAGCGAGGAGGGCATATAGATTCTGGCTTAGGGAAACATAGAGTTCTTGTTCTCACTATGGAAAGACAAATCACCGGTCTAAGAAATGTTGGGAAAAGTATGGAAAACCAGTTTAGGCCCGTGTTGCCATTGAGTCCCCTAATTCTACTGGGGCCACTATGTCAATTTCTGGACCTTCGATAGTGACTATCTCACAAGTGGACTATGAGAGGTTTATGCAATTGCAAACTTCTGACTCTACTACCATAGCTGGTTTGGCATCCACCTCAAGTATAGAAATGGCTATGGTAGCTAGGGGGGATAATCCATGGATAGTAGATTTAGGAGTGTCACAACATATGACAGGTTGTTCTACCCTTTTCTCTGGCCTGAAACAACTTCCTAACCTTCATAGTGTCATAGTTGCTGATGGCCGATCTTGTCAAATTTTTGTTAGAGGGATTGTTTATGTTACCTCTAGAATTCAACTTAGAATACCTTATATGTTTTCGAAACTTTCAGTTAACCTATTTCCCATTAGTGCTATTAGTTTCCAATTATTCTGTTTTGTGACATTCTTTCCTTTTCATTGCACTTTTCAAGATTTGCAGACAAAGGCGAGAATTGGTTTGGGCCATAAGAGAAGCACTAGGAAATACATTCTAGTTTGTGATACACCTCCTCGTAGACTTGCTACTATGTTATCTTTTGTTACCAAGTCCTCTCTTCTATGACACTATCGGCTAGGTTATCCTTCCATTTAGAAACTTCTTTAAGCCATAAATCACCTTTTTTATCCTGCACAACTGATGCTCCCCCTGAGAAACATACCTTGGTGGTTGCTCCATGTATACTTCCTCAACAAGATCCCTCTAAAGAAAGACATTCTTGACATCAAGCAATTGCCACCAATATTTTAATAAGATTCACCCAATTTTCACTAAATGAAGAAACCACCAATATTTAGGTTGTCAAAAGTTTTCCAAAAATCAAACTTGTGAGAAATACAAGATTTTCCAAGTTTCTTGTACTCTACCAAAGATTCTTGAGAAGTCCACAGACCCATTCATTAAGCTTCTATGCTTAAGAAAAGCCATTAGTGTCAAATGAATCAATTTTCCAATCACAATTAATAATTTGTTGGATACTATCTTGGTTAAAATCTCCATAATGACATTCATTAAGCTAATGGGTGAAAATCCTAGCTATCTTCATTCCATCTACGGTTGGGAATCAAGACTAAATACTATAATTCAAGGAGAGAGTTTGAGAATTGGATAAGCACCAATATGGACAGAACTTAACAATTCAACATAGCTAGGGAAGAACATACTTGAGCCTTGAAGCATGTCAATGTCAGTGAACATAGCATGATTTCATTGTACTTGAGTGTTCTACATGAGTTCATCCTACCACATATCTCATTATCTCCACAGACCATGGTCATGTATCAAAACCATGGCATTGTTTTACTTAATACATTTCTCAATGCCTTTTTGTGTCAAAAAGGTTACTGACCTAATTCAAGTAGAAAATCTAGGCACATACCAACAAAGGGGTTGCATCCAGGTAAAGCCTGGAAATTGAGTGAAGGGGTACCTAGTATCTGATTACAGAAAAAACAGTTGGAATATATCTATGATTAGATAAAATGAAGGATGGAATGAATCAAAGTTAAGTACTTTATAACAAACAAATCACTTTTGAGCAAAAACAAAGCATAATAATTAGCTTATGAAAGAGAAGATGCCTGACTGATATGATGTGTGCTGCTTGTGTAGAGATTATAGCCAACTCCTTGCAGTTTGAGCCTATGTGAAAATTCAGTTGAGGGTTGTTCACTTGAAACAAATGAGATCTGCAAAGAAAGGTAATTACGTAAAAGAAGCCATGTTAAGGCAGTCATAGCACTGCCATATGGTGTTCAGCCAGATAATTATAATATATAAAGCACCACTAGAGATAACCTTCTATCTTGACAATAAACAAAATTTGCAAAGATGTATATTCTAAATTGAGCCCAACGCTACAACAACCGGAATATCTACCCTAAGTTCAGGTAGGCATAGAAAGATTTAGAAAATTAACAAACCTGTGTTGAAGCACCATCAATTTCAATGATTCCATTGGTTTCTTGAGGATGGCCTCCCAGAGTCCCAAGTGCATAATTTGCTGCTACCCAAGCATACAGACCTTTTTCATGACCTACATTTTAATCACAACTATGAAGCCCAGCTGTCACCACGTAATGCATGAAATACATGCAACAAACATGAGGATAAACACAGTATGTACTTTGACGAGGTGGGTAGAGAGTAGTGTACAGAACTAAAAACGATAGGGCTCGCGCTGGTGAAAGGTATAAAAGACGAAATTTCGCACCTGTAACCATGGACACCCACTCTTCCCTGAACAAGAAGCCGGAAGATCTCAGAACACCTCTACACGACTCCAAAATCCTCTTTTTAACGTCCAGCTCAAGCCCCCTAAGACCATCGGTGACCATCAGCCTGACCTTCGTCCTTCCCCACTCCTCCCTCGGCACCACCCCGTTGGCAAACTCGACAAGCTCCCCCACCGTCCTCCCGGCACCCTCCGGCTCGTCCCGAAACGCCCCCAACCCAGGCCGCACCTTAAGCGACACCACCCCCTTCCCATCGGCACCGACAAACGGTATCCCGCCCTCGCTCAAGTACTCGAAGACTTGGACCCGGGACCCGCCCCTGCCGGTGTCAATGATGACCCCGAAGCCCCTGGGGCCGGGAACGGCGAACCTGGACGAAAGATGAGTTCTTTTGGCGGCGGCGAAGAGATAGAAGAGGAAGGGGAGGATGAAGCTGGCGGCAACCGCGATCCACAAGCGGCTTGGGGGGGAGGTGGCGAAAGGGGGGGGTTTGGAGGAGGGAGAGGAGGAGAAGGACGAGTAGTGCATGCGAGGGTGCAGCTGGGTGCGGTGTGGGGGCAAGGACGGGGTGGTGGTGGAGGAGGAGGAGGAGGAAGGGAGGCGAGATTGGAGCTTGGAGTAGTAGTCCATCGTCGGCATCAGCGTGCAAGGGGTTTGGAATTGGGGCTGCGATTCGGGCGCGGGATCGGGCAGAGCATATCTTCCGCCGGAGCTGCTTGGGATTGCAGTGGCTTCTCCTCGTGTAGATGCTCCTCTGGATCTGCCGCAATTCCCAATTTGCAATTCATCTGCGGTGGAAGCAAGAGGTTAGGGGCAGTCATGTCCCATGTGCTTTCCCATCCATTAATCATAATCACGATCATGATTAATGGGAGCTACTTCTTCTTTAACGGGGGTGTTGTTAGAAATAAGCGATACACGAACATCGTTAGTCAGAGAAAAAGAGGTTATCGTTAAATAGAATATTTCGTGAATATAAATCTAAGAATACTAATTAAACGAAGTTACAAAATAATTAAATAATTAAATAATATAATAATTTCGAAAACCGTAAATTTTAGAAAAATTTGTAACCTACAAAATTTTTTAGATTTTAAATTTGTAACCCTGATAACTTTTTCTAGTTCTGCTTCGTTACTTTTTGGTGTTGCGTCTTTGTAACGTAGCTTCACATCAATTACCAGCAGCTATCTTTCTTTGATACATATATTACCTTTAACAAAAATGATATGTATTAAATTATATAATTGATATATTAAATCTAAAAGTTGGTATATCATTTATATAATTAGTATGCTAGTTTCAATATGCACCTTTAAATTTTCTAGGTTTGACATGTAGATATAAGATTCAAAATACCAAATTTATAACGAAAAAATTATTTGATTTTCAATACATCACCTCTACCGAATAATATCATATTAAAATGCATCGGGAGATAACTTTTTTTTTTCAACCACAGGTGTTAGAATTGAAGATAGAGTTAATTTCATAAATAGAGTTAGAATTATAAAATAATTTAAGTGATAAAAATTTATAAGTTTGCATACAATAGATTTAAATAATATCTATTATGAATCATAAAAAAAGTATGCTTATACATACCTTTTACACATATCTTTTGTTAATTAATATTATTAGCCTAAATAATTTTCGTATGCTACATGCTCTTTTATCTACTTTAGCTCTTTCCAATTAGAAGTACAAAAAACTATGTCAGTATTGATGATAACAAATCTCCTTTAAGGTTTGTTTGATAGTACTTTCGTTAAAATCAAAAATTACTTTTAATATAACGAATAGATTCTTAAGACAACCTTTTCACTCCCATCAAAACAAAAAATCACTCTTAGTGTTTGGTAGAATTAGAGCTTTTTCTGCTCCAAGGAAAAAGCTAATGCCACACCAATTATAACTTATATAATTTTTCATATGATACAAAGAAACATGAATTGAGGCAGATAGGAGTGACATATATATCACGAGTAGAAGTAGAAAAGATGAGACTATAGTGGATCCAATATCTAAATTGAGAGTGGTATGTATATTATTATTTACAATATTATTTATATATATATATATATATATATATATATATATGGGTTTAGTGGTTCTATAGGCACCCGTTGGATGAAAGATTAACGGCTGTTTGATGAAGAGAGAGAGTGTTTGAAAAAAGGAAACCCGCGGAAAAAAATCCCCTCCCGCCAATGACACCTGCGTAAAAGCAGTCCATTTAATTTTTTTTTTTTTAAAAATAATGATTCATTTTCCCTAATCATCCTCACCTACGCAGTCCACCGGAAGTCCCCTCGTTAAGGATTTGGGATTTGGGATTTGGGATTCATTTGTAAGGATTTTTTTGAAGTTACCGAATGGAATACGGAAGGACGTTAGTTAGTGTTGGATCTACCGACGGGTTACAGGTTAGTTAGAGAAGTTGATTTATTAAGTGCATTGATTATACTTTCGTTTAACATCGGTTACAGGTTAGTTAGAGAAGTTGATTTATTAAGTGCATTGATTATACTTTCGTTTAACATGAATGAACATTTATTGGGGGAAAAATGTTTGCAACATTTATGGGAAAAAA